>JAUBOD010000308.1:335403-350774 GCA_032353885.1 Nothura maculosa
TGCGTGTGCAGGGGGGTTGGACTAGATGACCTCTGAGGTCCCTTCCAACCTTAAGCATTCTATGATTCTATGATTTTATGAACTTTGGGTTTTTCATTGTGAACAGGATTGGGCAGCAGTTTCTTTTTGGTCTGACCTGCTGAGCTTGTCACTCTGTCACTTTCCATCAGTTTGTTTCTGCTGGAGATGGTCTCCTGAGAAGCACATGTGAGCTCGAGGAGCTGGCAGGGCAGAACATCTTGAACTGTTGCCCAAACCTCTTTGGAGCAAGTCTGCACAATGTGGAAGCTAAACACAGCATCTGCCTGGAGGGGTTTTGAGTGTTTGTTTGTTTTTACAAGGTATAGCACAAGGAAATGAACCTGATGGTAGAAGAGAAATCTCTTTGCAAATCCTTATGTAGGTTCCATCTTCCCCGGGTTTTGGGGGATTAGGCTGACAAGTGTGTGATTTAGCTTCCTAGATCGTGTGTTTCAGCGTTTAGTTTCCTGCCTTACGTCTGTGTGCCTGCTGGGAGGAGGATATATCTGCTACCATTAAGGAGGGCTAAATATTTTACATGAATGTATTGATTTTTTAGTAAATGAGGGCAGCAGAAACTAGGCCTGTTCAGGAAATACATGGTCCTAGGCCATCAGACTTGGTCCTTCTCCAGTGGAGGCGGTTTCTACTTGCTGTCCGTTTTGGGCTGGCCTGGCTCATTTTGGAGGGCCCAACTTCTCTGCTCTTTTCTAACTCTGCTGGTTTTAGATTGTTCTGGCCGAAGCCTGGGAAGGACCAGGATCTTTTGCAGTCGTGGTCTTTAACCCACCGCAGAACATTGGTGGGGGGTTCTTTCTTTCTTCTCTTTCACTGTTGGCTTGTGAAAATGCTGCTGTTTTGTAATGAGCAAGTTATGGTGACTCTGATTCTCCTTGGTCTTGTTGCTCCTGTGTTTTGCCTGGTAAAGCACTGCTTTGAGTGAGGGCCAGAGCAATTCCCAAATTTCCAATGGTTCTCCTCGTCCTGGTGCCCTCATCCGCTGCTGTCTGCAGTGCCAGAACCAGGACAGAAGGGCTGAAATAGAAACTCTTACGCAAAGAAGAGACGTGGCTGCCTTCGAAGCTGGCGAGGACGTGCCCAGGGCTCAGCCTGTCCCCAGGGCTCCAGAGATTTAAAGTGCTTTGCGCTCGGAACTGCGATCACGCGGATTACATTTAACATTATCTTGATTGGTTCCCTTAATCTGCAGAGCAGATTGGGGATGGTTTATAGTCTTCCTCCACCTCACATATTCAGTTGGTCTTGCTTTGCTGCTTGTTGTTGTTGTTTTTCCCTCCCATTTTTGCCAGTCTGCGTCTGCAATGTTCCTTAGGAGGGTTTAGGAGCTGCGTGTGCTCCGGCTGACGAGGGACAGGGTCCTGCCTGCCCCCAGTGTGTGTGGGAGGCAGGAGCAGAAATTAAAACATGTAGTTTCTGGGCTGCGAGTCAGCAAAGGGAATCTCAGCAGCGTCTGCTGCACCAGTATCTCCTTAGCCTCTGGCCACCTCGAGTGCTTTAACACAGGGAAATCCTTCATAAAACTCACTGTAAAACTACTCATAAAGCCAGGCTCTCCCTAGTGCCCGCGTGGTGGGACCTGGGCATGTCACCAAGCTGAAACCTCATCCTCTGAACGTTCGTGTAGGAAGAGTCGTGTGAAATTATTGTGCTGAAAAACTTTGCAAATGTCCTGGGAAAATGTGGACTGAAAGAACTCAGGGATGAAGTTTCCTGAGAAGTGCCCTTGGAATTATCTTGGGAATTTGCCTGAAAGATCTGCTTTCTGTTTCATAGGCACTAGATTTGACTATAAGCAGGCTGAAGAAGATACCTCAAGGACACTGGGAGAGCAAAACACTTGCCTGCTTCAGGGAAACTGTGTAGCTTGCAGCTATAGAGTTTGCAAATTGTATAGCAAAGTGCAGCTCCGAGGGCACGTCTGTGAGCAACCAGGGGAGCTGGGCTTAGTCACCTCGCTTTGAGGAAGCATCATGTGCACATTAGTAGTACAAAGAGCCAAGCAGTACAGAGAGACACGAAGTGTGCAGTGCAGCGGGCTCTGTCCATGTCGCTCTCAACAGCTTTTCACCCTGAGGTCCAGCGTAGCTCCCATGCAGGGTGGGCAGGAATTCTCTTCCCAGCTTCTCCTCATGTCACCCTGTCCTGTCCCGGCTTGGCAGCGGTTCAGCCTCACCCGCAGCGAACCGAGTTGCCCAGAAGTGTCTGTGGGTGGCGCTTCCCAGCACTGTGCCGCTTTGTAGCCATGAGACGACAGGCAGCCCCTTGCAGAGGATAAGCAAGGTCCTTAGCTTATATATCCCAATAGCTGTGGGCGTTGCACTTGGTTTATGGAGGCACTTAGAACTTATGGAGGCCTTAGAACTTATGGAGGCACTAAGTCTTGTCGGTGCCTGCTCTCTGTGCATATTCAGATGGGTTCTGTTCCACATAAATAAGTAGATCTGTCCAATTCGTATGAATTAAATTAATATTTGAATTGCTTGTTAGGCTGCTGGGGCTCCAGCTGCCCTATCCGCAGATGCGCAAGGGAATGAAAAGGCCCTTTTGGTGAATAGCTGCTTTGTGCCACGTCAAGCTCGGCTCCAAGGGCCGTATGGGTCGTTGGGGCGCTCGGATCCCTTCCTGCTGACACTGTCACGGGAAGAGTTAACGGAGCTGTGGGCCCTGCGGTGCCGCTGGGCCTGTCCCTGCACTGTCCCTTCTCATCAGGAATTTGAAACTCCCCCGTGTCTCGGACGAGGAGTTTAATATTTCGAATCTCCATGCATTGCTGCTATCTGCCATGTGCTTCAGCATATTGATTACACAGGGCCAGCTTTGTGGGTTGCCTTGTAAATGGAGCCTTGCTTGGGCCGCTGTGTGGCTCGGGAGCTGGGATGCGATCCCGGAGCCCTCGCTCGCTCCTCCACCACAGGGCTCCCTCGTCACGTCACGGCTGTAAAGCTCGAGCAGCGCTCGGGAACTCAGTCACGGAGTTAATCATTGAGCAAAACTCAGCGTTACTTCTTGGAAAAGCATCACCATAAAGTGAAGTGATGATGGAGCAATCGACTTCAGTGTCCCGAAACCCTCCTTATATGTGGAAGGAGAGGGAAGTACTTTTCCAACGTGCCAGCAGCAACCGCTGAGGCTTCTTGGGGTCCCCTGGGGTCCTTGGCAATAGAGGGTTAATCTGCAGTGCAGCAACCCAGGCTCGCATCCAGGGGCATCGTTAAGTGAAAACAGAGCAAATTTAGAAAAGAAAAAGAACCCCCATCTTTCTTCCTCTATCAAGAGAAGACTTTAGAAGTACAAAAGCTCCTTGTCTCTGCAGGGTGGCAGCATGTGCCTTGCTCACGTGCTGATGCTGTTGCCGGCTGCTGTGTAAGTTTGAGGCCCCCAGGCTGCTGTGCGGGGCTGCCACGCAGAGCTCGGGGCGGCCCCGAGTTGTTCAGCATTCGGAGCCGACACATGACCACGTTTTCAGGGCAAGCAGAGGCATGTAGATAAGCTCCTTGCGACCTCGCATGCAATGGCTAATCTTCCCCAAGATCCTGTATCGAAAAGTCTCGGAGAGAAAACTGCGTCACGTGGGAGCCTTTGTAGATCATTGATTGCGGGTTGCAGGGAAGGAATGCAAGTGCCCCCAGAGGAAGGCAGCGTCTGAGCTCCTGCCCCTGCTGACTTTGCTGACTGCATTGGCATTGCCAGTCTGGGTCACAGGGAAGCTCTTTTGGGATCTTTGTCCTCTGTAAAACATCTGCTTTTACTCTTTGTTTCTGGTCTCTTAACCAGTTATTTGACTGCATGGGGACCCTCCGAGCCCTTGTCCTCGAGGGAGCCCTGCGGGCTCGGTGCGCTTTGCTGCCCGCCTTGTGGGGCTATTTCCAGCTGACACGGGAGCCTGCAAACCCCGGGCTTCCCAGGCACCCCCAGCCGTTGAGGTTCTCCAATGTCTGATATGATTTCTTTTGGTTTTGTCCCTGCTTCCTGCAGACATCAGCTAAAACCCTCCTGTTGATCCTGCTGTAAAAGCAGGAGGTGTTTAGCTGACCAGGGCTGAGAAGCTGCTAAACCAGCTGCTTTAAATCACATTGAGCGGCAAAGCGGCAGCTCATGTGGATCCGAGGAGTGCAGTCCCTTAGTGCTGTCGCATCAGGATTATATTGCCTGGGGAGAGGTGTATAGGAAATGAGTGTCTGATAAAAGCAATCGCTGGTGCTGCTCAGCCCTCGGCCAGCCTGGGAGCTTGCGAAACACCCGGCAGCTCAACCAGGACATGGGAAACAGCCACGTTGCCCTGGCCCCGCTGGGCAGCCGCTGCCCTCCTGCCTGCCCTGTGCTGTGCGGGAGCGGCATGGGGCAGGTTAGGTGCTAATTGTCCCCTTAACACAGTCGGGTTGTGCTGGGGTCGGGTGTGTTTAGGGTCCCGTTAACATGTTGGGATGTGCTGGTGTCAGGTGAGTTTACAGTTCCATTAACACAGTCGGGATGTGCAGGGGTTGTGTGTGTTAAGGGTCCTGTTAACATGTTGGGATGTGTTGGTGTCAGGTGTGTTTAGGGTCCCGTTAACGTGTTGGGATGTGCTGAGGTTGGATGTGTTAAGGGTCCTGTTAACACCGTCGGGATGTGCTGATGCGAGGGGCAGCAACAACCCTGCCAAGGCGATGCAGCCCAGGCAGCAGTTGTTGCCCCTGCTTCTCATGCCAGGGACGTGGCCGCTTGGACGGGGCATCCGCTGCCTCCGGGCTGCACAGAGGCTCTCCCTGCTGCTCGAGGCCCTGTGGGACTGTCCCTAAAGGAAAGGGCCTTTTCCCCTTCGAGTGACGTGAGCTGCCAAAGGCAGCCCTGGTGCCAAGGTGCAAGCGCCCTGTGCTGGCAGCACCGCTCCAGTGTTGCCACATCTGGCAGGCAGGATGGGAAGATAAAAGCCCCAATAAAGAAAATGCTCGTGGGGCTGTGGGCACACGGGGAACTGTGATGTGGGAGCCATGGTTGCTCCTCACACGTGCTGTCGTATCGGGGCTGAGGAGGCAGCTGGGCACGAGCCCCCTTCCTTTAGGTTCAGGCTCATACAGACATTCTAAGCCTGGCTCTCTGGAACCAGGTAGCAACGTTTGCAGGTAGCAACATTTATCCATTCTTATCATTCCCAATCTGTTTTTGTACATAGGGGATCTCCACAGGTTGGTCTGGATGTGAACTGAAAGGAATTTCCTGCCGTGTCTCAGCTGTATGAGCTGTAGCTGTTTGGGCCATGTATGGGTAACTCTTCAGAGAGGGGCTGCTGAGTGACTTTATCCTAGGTTCTCTTTTCTGAGTGGTCTGTTGTTAAAATCATAGCAAGTAAATGGAGGATTTCTGCTATGGTAACAAGAATGAAGAGGCTCAACCCAGTTCCCGAAAGCCCTGCCTTGTTCTTCCCAGCATGGCTGCAATTGCTGGGCAGAGGATTAACATGCGGGTGCCCGTTTGGGGCTGGGCTCTGGCTACGTGGCACAGCCCTGGGTTCAGCTGAGCAAGCAGGGCCCAGGCCCTGCGAACAGGCCCAGTCCTTGCACACAGGCCCTGCTGAGGGCTGCAGAACTTCCCCTTTGGCTGCTGGCAGCTCCCATGGGGCAGGAGCGAAGTGGTGGCAGTGGGGACGCGGCACCAGAGCGCTCGGTCCTTGGAACACGCTTCAGTGCTAGAGCAAAGGGGCCCTCTGGCCTTTTGTGCCGCGGCGCAGGTCGGCATGGCTGAGCACAAGGTGCCTGGCTTCTGACCTGTTTTGTGGCATCACGGGGCTCTTCATGTTTTTTAACATGCTTCTTGGGCCCAAATCTGCCCGTGCTCCCCAGGCAGGGCCTTGTTGTTCTCAGTGCTGCCCAGAGGACGCCTCAAGATGGTTACGTTGCCCCATGTTGCCTCTGGCTTTGTCCAGGCCTTGCTCTCCGTCTTCTCCTGGATCAAGTGGACCTGCTTTGTGCGTTCCCGTCCCTCCGCGGATTGGCCTTGCAGTGCAGCCGGTGAGCTCCAGCCCCGGCCTTTGCTTTTCGCTGGCTCCCTTCCTGCACGGGCTGCTTGGTGAGCGCGCCGGGGCGCTGAGCCCTCGCGGCGGGAGCCACGGAGCCCTCGCGGCTCCACGTTGGCTTTGCCGGGACGCAGCCACCAGGGTTTATTGCACCCGTGTGTCCCACCTGGCGGCTCCAGGCCCTGCCTGGCTCTGCCCAGGGGTTTCCAGGCGGGAATGTTGCGCCGTCGCAGCCCCATGCCAGGCCGGTGCCCCGCTCTGGTTAATGATTGCTTGGCCCCGCTCCTGTCTGCGTGTCAGAAATAGAGGGCACCGAGCCCGGCTCCCGCGAGCTGGGAGCGAGTGTGGTCTGACCTGCGTGGGCTCTGGGTGGCTGGGAGCTGCTTTAATCCCGAGCTCGGCCTGGGCTCTCCCCTGGGCGCTGGGTAGGAGGGTCTCAGCCTGCGGTTGCTGTTACTTTCTGCCTCTTTTCAGCTTTCCTCTCTGGGTGCGGCTGTTTGCACTTCTTGTGCCGCCCGAAGCTTTGCTCCAAATTAGGGTCTGGCCTGGCCTGGCAGTTCTGGGTTTTATTTACTTAGTGAAAATGCTGCAGGGAGAGCCGGAGGGAGCGCGATGCCGACCTGCTTCCCTGCAGCCTCCTGGGCCTCCTGGTGTGCACTGCCTGACCTGCGACCGGCGCCGCTGCCGCTTCCCACTTGTCCTTTAGACTCCAAGTCACCTGAGTGTCTTCCTGCTGGGAAAAGATTGAGAAAACTCGGTTTTATCTCCCGAGGGTAAATTCTTGGAAGCTGGGCACATCTTTCCCGTCTCCCTTATTTTCCATGTTCAGAAACAACTTTAGCCAGGCATTTCCCATCTTTCGGAGCGTGCCGTTGGTGCCGGAAGTCAAGGCCCTGCTGTGCCGGGGCTCTGGGACAGCTCCGGAGCTCCCGATCCCGGGCACTCCCCACTGGAGGCCCTCGTGCCTGGCAAGGACAGTCGGCCTGGAGCACAGGCGGCCTCTGTGAGCGCTCGCCGCCTGCTTTGCTGCCGGGCTCGGGCCAGGGAGCATCTAGGTCAGTGACAGCAGTAAGAATTTCCCGGGAAACAGCACACGGGATCATCTGGGGCTCTTGTCTAAAGCCAGATCGCTGCCTTCTGCACGCAATCGGGATGAAGGTAGAGCTGCCCTGGCCGAGCCCGGGGCAACGGACAGGGAAGGGCAGCTGGCTGCCCCCGTTGCTGTTTCCATCCCTCCGTCTCCTGGTACCATGGGCAGAGGAGCCATCCTATGTCAGAAGCGCCTTGTGGCCTCGGGTGAAACAGCCCGTAGCTCCTGACAGGTATCTGCAGCGAGGAGGAGCTGTTAGATCCTTGCTTTGTCACCCAGGGCACCTTGAACCAAGTGCCCTGTGTAGCTTTTTGGGCGAGGAGCAGTGGCACAGGGGCACGTGCTCGCCGGAGAGCCTGCAGCAGGCCTGGCATGAGGGCGGCTCGCATCGGGCTGCGCTTCCTGCTCCTCGCTTAACTAGGAGAGTGTAGAAGAGCCCCTGCGAACGAGCAGCCTTGTGCCACCTGCTCCAGGATCCCGTTGATCCTGAACACAACTCCATTAGCTCAGTTGTAGTCACAGATATAGAAGTAAAGAGATCACAAAGTCCTTTGAGGCTGCTGAGCCTTCATCGCTGTCGGCTGGATGCTTCCCTCTTCTTGGCCTACATTTATTCTTGGCAAGCTTATCCTCGTTTGCCTGTGCTGCGTGCTGGCATCAGCAGCTCTTCTCTGATCCTCGGGCTTGTTTTCTTGACGCACTTGTAACGCACCATTATGCTTTATTTGAACCTTTATTTTGCTGGTGTACACCAGCCAAACCTCATCCCCGTCTGGAGAAACATGCGTGGTAACTGGATCTTCTGAGCAGGTCTGAAGATAATATTATAGAATAAGTAAGGCTGCAGGGGTAGGGTCCTTTTCCTCCTCTTTTGCTTGGCACCTGTAAGACCCCATGTGGGCCACAGTGCTAAGCTTGGGCTTCCTAGTACAGCAAAGACATCAATAACGTGGAGCAAGTTCAAGTGAGGCCACTGAAGTGGTCTGGGGCTGGAGCAAATAGTGTGTGAGGAGGCGCTGCGGGCGCTGGTCCTCCAGCCTGCAGACGTGTGTGTTTATCTCCTTGCTGTCTTAGCTACCTGCTTGATGTCCGAGAAGATGGAGACAGGCTTTTCCTGGAGGTGCAGGCAAGTTCTTGGTCTAGAACATTATCCCATTTCAAGTGTTCTGCTGGCTGGTTTTCTGAATAAGCCCTAAAATATTCTGTTTCCTGGACCCTTGACCAAGTCCCATGCTGCAGGTATCTTCATTTTCTCAGGCTCCCACTTACTTTTCAAAGGTCACTGGTGAGAAGGTGAAATAAAACTGACTTCAGAGCAGAACCTTAAGGATCTCCCTGTTGTTTTATTTTCCAATTTTAAAGCTACCTGCTGCCATCTCTCCTTTAGCAGCTTCTCTGTTTACTTCTGGTATTAATCTGTTTTTAATCTGGCTTAACTAGCTTGTGTCGTGGTTTTGTCCTACAAAGGTAGTCCAGTGGCTGAGGTTGAGGGTGTTTTCATTGCCCAGCGCATGGAGACTCAAATAAGACAGCAGGTGTCAGGGATGGCAGCTGCCCAGCTTGGCCGTGATGCCCTGTGCTCCTCAGCAACACGGGCTGCAGCTGGGCCATGCGCAGGCACCTCCTGCTCGTGGTGGGTATCCCAATGCCGGGAATGGCATGAGGTGTGTGCAAGGGCATGAAAGCCTAGAGGGACGGAGCCCCCTGACCCCATGTTGTCTGCCTGGTTCCCCGTGTGCAGGACGGGGAGCTGCAGGGCACGTGGCAGACGCGACGGGAGTGCTCGGCGGCGTCCGCGTGGCACCACGGAGCTCTTCGAGCTGCTCTTCGGCAGCAGCACTCGCGTCCATTCTGCGGTTCCCAGTGCTGCTTTCTAACACTTCTCCTTTGGTTTTGTCTAGATGAAGATCTCTTTCAATGAGACCAGTTTGCAGACCATGTTTGAGTACCCTTCAGAGAGCTCGCTAGCAGAAGAGGAGGAGGACGAGGAGGAAGGACATGCTTCTGAAACAGAGGAAGACAAGAGTTGCACCTTTTTCATTCCAGTCCCAAATAGCACTTTGAATCCCAGTACACCTAACTCAGGTGAGCCAGGCACTGGTGTGGGCACTGACGGATTGCTGGTGACAAATGGCACTGTCCAAATTCTCTACAAGCCCTTGTGGGGCTCCACACAGTGGAGGGGATCTCCGATCACCTGACAGTGGAACTGGGGCTTGAGCTGCAGCGGGACTTCAACGGGAGCAGGGCAGTCACAGGCCTCTTTGGCCTGAAGCGTTACGGGTTCAAAAGTTAAAAACACACTTTGCAGTATGCGCTCGGCTGACTAACCACGAGGGTTGGTGCTGTCATGACGTCTGCTGACACCGTGGGTTGCCCCATCCCTGCCCTCCTGTCCCATCCCTACCAGGACTATGGCCTTTCCTCCTTTCGGAGCAGTAGGAAATACTCATGTCAGCTGTGTCCTTCCAGCAGATTTATCCAGCTACACCCCAAAGCACTCCGTGAAGTTCAGCGACTGGCAGGAGCAGAAGTACGAGGACGTGCCCAATGCAAAGGGACTCCTCCAAAAAGAAGCTGATTCAGTTGGAAACCAAGTCATGGTGAGACTTCAAAGTGGTTCTTGGCTTTGTCCTCTTGTGCTCTCATGTGGTTTTGGGGTTAGTCTGGCCAGTGGATGAAATGGGATGTGATTTCCACTGAACTCCCGTGTTTTGCTGAGCAGTGGCACCAAAAACACTACAGGATCAACAAGAAGTTCCCCCTGCCCCAGCAGCCCTTCATCTCCCTGCGCGTGTAGGGGAAACTTAAGGAAAGCAGCGTGCGTGGCTCCCTATGGAGCTCAGTGCAGTCATTGGCCCCGGGCAAGGTGCCAGGTCAGTCTTCACCATCCAAAGCACCTCCCTGTTCCTTCTGTTGATGACACCTGTTTCACCTCTGCTTTGTCTGCAGCTCACCCCGGCAGAGAAGGGAGGACTCTCGGACTTCAGCAGCGAGCCCGCGCTCTACTTCTGATCACCCCATGTGCGGGGCTGCAGCAGCCGCTGCTGGACGGAGGCGGGCAGTGCACCTCCCCGCGCACCCCCCGGGCCTCGGGGCCTTTCCTGCACTCCAACGCGTAGGATCCTGGTGCCAAGGGTGCACTAGATGCTGTGCAGCGTCTCGGGAGAATATTTGCACTGGATTCTGGGACCTAACTACTGTTTTTAAGGCGTATGATTTATTCTGCCTGTGGCCTTGCATATTCCTTGTTCAAGATCAGCTGCTGAGCAGACGAGCATTTGAAAACAGATCTGTAAGCCCAGGATGGACGTAGACTCTGTCAGGGCCTGGGGCTGCTTGTGCAGGCCGCATACGGGCTCTGTGAGGGCTTTGAAACCCTTCTTGGAGCAGAGGCCGCAGGGAAGCAGGGTCCTGGAGCTCGAGCACGGGGCGTTCTGGGCAGTTAGCTGGATTCACACAAGCGGTTGTGATTCGACAGCCAGGTTACAGAGGTTGTCAGGTTATAAAACCATTGAGGGTTAGTTCCTTCTCAGAGTGTTTCTGCATCAAGTTTCACTGAACAAACATGGAATTTATGTGCCAGTTAAGTTTGTGTGAAAGGAGCTGAATGCACTCTGTGGGAAGGGGAATAAATGCCTTGAGCTTTAGGTATCATTTTTGCACTAATCTGTACAGAAATGTCCAGTCTGGGCTGAGCCTCTTGAACATTCCCTTGGCCATAGCTTTGATTTGTCCCTGCCCAGCCCTGGCATCCAGACTCCAGTAACTGCCCTTTGTGCTCAGTTTCCTAGTTGCTCTTGTTGCTTTGTTCGAGCACTAACGGGACCGGGGCCAAGGTTGAGCTGTCCTGGTTGCTGGGGAGACTTGATTCATGCCAAGCTCTTTTTGGTCCTCTCGTGGAAGGCACGGGAGGACCATCTGACTCCTTTCTTTTGCAGAACTTGAACAAGGAATATGCTGTTTTCTAGATATTTTTTATAGTTCTATTGTAATTGTTTAATGCAGCCAATATGCAAAAGAATTTGCTAGATTCTTCCACTAAAGTGTTCTATTACTGTAAACTCAGGGTCAAAATTGCACTCTGGAAAAGACTGAACGCTGCTGCTGATGTGATTTGTATTTCTGGGATTAAAAGAGATGCGGTTGGAATAGATACGGCCTCTTTGGGCTTTCTGACATTAGTGGTACCCCACTGTGTGGCTCTATCCAAAGAACCAGGCCAGCATCTTTGATTAAATTTGACACTTTTATTGGTTTGTCTATTAAATAGAGACAAGGAATGCCTAGGCAAGCTGCTGCTGGTCTGTGACTAGAAAATGCTCTGCTTACACATGTTCTGGTGCGGGTGGCAGAAGCAGGAGGAACTCTTGATATTTTTTCTGCTGGAACACGCAGGCAGGGCTACATGTTAGCACATGTCTGGCCTTAGCTCTTCTCCCCTTCACCTGCCCCAGTACACAAATATGTCTCGGTTATCCAAAAAAAGTGACTGAACAGTTCTTAGATTTTATTGGGGGATAGACACATGAATGGACACACACACACGGACACACACACACACGGACACGGACACACACACACACACACGGGTTTTATTCCCCTCCTGCACTTACTAAGACTTGTCCTTTTCAGGCTAAGCAGAGATGAGTGACCTCCCAGGAGGAGTGTGAGGCTGGCAGTCTCTCATTGCAGAACTGTAATATAAAGAGCATGGCAGCGAGTCCCTGGTGCTAAATCCTCTCCCATAATGAAATACTTTAGGAATAAGAAGCTGAGACTGGAGAACAAGGAGGAATGCAGGACGACGAGTGACTTTTCATGTTTGAGGGAAGAGTAAGGTATCAAATATGTGGTGTTCAACACTGTCCCCAGCCAGTAGCTGTGCACAGAGCTAAGCAGGTCAGTGTGAAGGTTGTGCACAGCCTTTCTAGTAAATACAAACTTCTTGTATTATAGAAAAGTTCAAGGCTGTTTAAGACAGCTCCACCTCGGCAGCTGCAGCATAACAAAATTGGAGATGATGAAGCAAAAGCTGCAAGTACAGAAGTTAGGGAGGAACCGTCCAGCTGCTCCTGACTTGGTTCTGCTATAGCTCAATGCAAACCCCCATGCAGGTTGTTCCCCTCACCTCAGCCAACAGAACTGCTGCTCTCCTGCTCAGGGTGCTGTAGCTCAGAGAAATCGCTCTGTGCCTGCAGCCTCTCTGGTTAGGACCAGCTCGGTAGATACTCCAAAGTGCAGAGCGTGCTTCCCAAGTGGAGCACATGGTCCCTGGGGTGCTCCTGGTTTCCCTGCCCTCCGTTGCAGCCGGGATCTGCACCTCGCTGAGTGCTGCCTTCATCCATCCCAGCTCTGGGCTCTAGGCCCTGTGGGCAGCAGCTGAACACTCAGCTGGTTCTTGGCAAGGCTGGTTCTTGGCAAGGCGAGCTGAACGCTGCCCTGGGCCAGGCATTCCCTGCTAAGTCCCCTCCCTGGATCTGCTTCAGCAGCCCTGCACTCCACACTTTGCAGGATGCCTATCCTGGGATCTAGCACCTCAGTCCAGAGGATGAGCTTTAGCAGATCTGTTAGCAGCAAAGAGCAGCTGAAAGCAAAATGTGTTTCTGCAAGACAAAAACTTTTATTGTGTGTGGCACCTTTGCACCAGAACAGCAGCTGCCCAAACCAACAGGTCTTTCCAGGCTGATGAGAAAGTTTAGGAATGCTTTTGTCCATCTGCTTGTTTCTCTTTTGAAGTGCTTTTCGGCTCAGTGGCTTTACTGGTATTCCCTGTTTCTCCCTTCAGGACACTTAGCAATGTCTGAGAACTCTCCAGAATCTGGGAAAGAAGAAAACAGCTAATATTTACATAAACAAGGCATTTCTCTTGTGAGTTCTCTTTGAAAGCAATTCATCTACCTTGGAGCATGAGGGATTCTCCAGCCCTTGGAATATTTAATTCTTCATGGCACATCATCCTATCTCAATATAAGAATATTGGGGGAGGAATTTCTCTGGTTCAAGCCCATATTCAGAATACTAAATACCTTAAACATTTTAAGTCTCTTGGAACATGGGGCAGAGTCTGAATTGAACTTTAGGGTTTGTTATTGTTGTCATCGTCTTTTTTTTTATTTAAGAGATTTTGATAGTCTTTAGATCGTATTTGTATTATCTTCAGCTGATCTGACTGCAGATTTCTTTCTCATACTTCAGGGTTCTTGCTGCAAGAGTAACTCCACTCCATAATGACCTAAAGTCAGACTAAATGGTTCTTCTTTTCTTTCATTTCTTCTATTTGTAGCTTATGTTATATATAATCTAACACTCCCTTTTGCTAGAGACACAGCTAAAATATCTCTAAAGATCTTGCTGCCTCTCCATCCATCCTATTTTCTGTTTTTAATGTGCTGGACAACTCTAACAAACCTGGTGGTTGTTGTGGTCCCAAAGATCATTAATTTACATTGCTATGACCTTGTGGAATCGCTAAGTGGTCGGGGAGGAGAGCTGAAGCCAGTCCCGCAGGCACCTGAGGACTCCGTGGTGGCCCTGCAAGGCAGGCGGTGCCAGCTTGTCCATGGGAGAAGGCCGTGCTGAAGGGAATGGAGTCCTGGAGTGGGGGGAAAGGCCAGGAAAGTGGTGACAGACAAGAGACTTAAGTCCAGAGGGAAGGAACTTTGTTACTTGTATCTGTTCACAGACATCTGCACTTCCTCTCCTAACCACTTTGGGTTTTCTTTTTCTAAATCTACTGTGACTTTGTCTTCTAATTTCAATAAACATGAATTTATAAATAAATCACTTGTAGGATAGGAAGGTGTGACTTGTACCTCAGGGAAGTGTTCTTTAAAAATACACGCTGTTATTCATGTAAGTATATGACAAATGGTAAGCTGTTTTTTTTTTCTTTTTTTTTTTAATGAGTTTGCAGTCTTTTACCTCAAACTATCATTTATTGAAGTTGGCAAAGGAAGCAGCTCCAGCTTTATCTAAACAACGATCATTGCTGGAAAGGCTGCCTGGAAAGCGCTGACTTTGGAAAAATGCACATTTGATGCTTGCAGTAGTTACTTGTAGGGACAGCAACTCACACAGAGAGTTTGAAAGACAAATGGGAAAAGAATCACAGAATGGTTGAGGCTGGAAGGGACCTCTAGAGATCATCTAGTCAACTCCCCGCCCTCCGTCCTCCACTCCAGCAGGGGCACCCAGAGCACAGGGCACTCAGTTGCATCCAGGTGGTTTGGAAGATCTGCAGAGGAGCCTCCACAACCTCCCTGGGCAGCCTGTGCCCTCACAGGAAAGAAGTTCTTCCTCACATGGAGATGGAACTGCCTGGGTTTCAGTTTGTACCCACTGCCTCTTGTCCTGTCACTGGCCACCACTGAGTTGAGTTTGGTCCCCTCCTCCCTACATTGTCCCTTCAGGTATTTGTACATACCGATCAGGTCCCCTTCTCAGTCTTCTCCAGGCTGAACAGGCCCAGCTCACTCAGTCTTTCCTCAAATGATAGATGCTCCAGTCCATTCATCATCTTGGTTGCCCATTTCTGGGCCCTGTCTAGAAGCTCCAGGTCCCTCTTGTCTTGGGGAGCCCAGGGCTGCTCCTAGTGCTCCAGGTGCGGCCTCACCAGAGCTGAGCAGAGGGGCAGGATCCCCTCCCTTGACCTGCTGGCAACGTCCTCCTGATGCAGCCAGGATCCCATTGGCCTCCTTGGCCACATGGGCTCTGCTGCCTCATGGTTGACTTGGTGTCAACCAGGACTCCCAGGTCCCTCTCTGTGGAGCAGCTCTCCAGCAGGTCAACCCCTGATCTGTGCTGGTGCCTGGAGTTATTCTTGCCTAGGGGCAGGACCCTGCACTTGTCCTTTGTGTAAGGAAGGATTTAGGCCGTGGGTGACGGTGGAAAGGATCACCTTGAACCAGAACTGCTCGTCATTACCAACTCAAAGCCCAAGAGCATCCCTGAGGCCACTCGGTGTCACGGGTTTGCTGTCACCTGGGGGAGCTGGGTTACCTTGGGACAGGAGGGCAGCACGGGCCGCCCTGCCCGGCCCTACCTTGCCGTAGGCCGCCTCGGTCTCGGCGATGGTGCGGTCGAAGTCGTTGCGCGCGGCCACCTTGCGGGCCAGGCTCTCGTTGGCGCGCGCCAGCTTCTCGGTGAGCGCCCAGATCTGGCCCTGCAGCCGCCCGCGCTCCTCCTCCTCGCCCTGGATGAGCCGCGCCAGCTCGTCGCGCCGCCCGCGCAGCTCCTCCATCCCTG
>JAUBOD010000308.1:351167-376717 GCA_032353885.1 Nothura maculosa
GGGGATCCAGGATCCCCCGCAGCCCCAGGTCAGTGGCCTGGGGGATCCAGGATCCCCCGCAGCCCCAGGTCAGTGGCCTGGGGGATCCAGGATCCCCCGCAGCCCCAGGTCAGTGGCGCGAGGGATCCAGGATCCCTGCAGCTCCAGTTCACGGAGCTGTGATGGGAGCCGGCAGGTTCCCATCACTCTCCCTCCTGTGCCCGCCCGTCCTGGGTCTGGGTCAGTGGGGACTTGTGGCCAATGAAGCTCCGTGAGCTGCCACTGCTGGCTAGGGAAATGCCTGGACCGCCTGGGGGGACGACACGGGTGGGATTTGCCTGTGGGGTGGCTCGTGTTTGTCCCGCTGCCTCCTGCCCAGTGTCCGGTCCAGCGTCCGTGGTGCTGGACCCACAGCAGGAGGAGCGGGGTGGACATGCTGCCCCTGTGACTGCGCTGCGGCTCCGTGCCCGGTGCGCTCCTTGTGGAGAAGGGGCCTGTTCTGCCCTGGAGTCCCCCATCTCTCAGAGAGCATGGCCTGCGGTGGCACTGCCATCAACACAGCAAGGCCTTTCCTACCAGCGTGGCCTGACCCAAGCAGCTCGTGTTGCGGTGGCGGGTACCGGCAGGGATGGCCTTGCTGGCTTGGGACCTGTGAGATGGCCACTTGCTTTCATCAGGGGATCGAGTGCCCCGCAGGTCACCACAGAGAAGCAGTATCTGCTGGTTGCTGTTCAACAGCAGAGACCATCTCTGCTTGCTCCTTGTGTCTGGGTTGAACAGCGTCTCCTGCCCCAACTGCTCTTTGGCGAGTCCTTGTGTGTGTTTAACTTGTTATCCCCCCTGGTTTCTAGGCAGTGTCCAGATCTGATCCTGTGGGGCCGCTGAAGGATGGCGAGCTGCGGGCAGCGCTCGAGGTGCTGCAGAGCTATGACCTGCACACCATCGTGGAAGAATGGTTCATGGAAGTGCTGCAGACAGACCTCCAGGCAAACATAGGCCCCGAGTTTTGGAACTGCATTCTGCAGTATGAAAACACAGCTGAGGAGCAGCAGTGCTCCTTGCTGTTTCTGGATGCGTTTTGTCTTCTCAAGCGCCGCCTGGACCCCTACCTGAACAGCCTGGAACTTCTGGAGCGATGGACCAAAGCAGGCCTGCTCCTGGGCACAGGCGCCCAAATGCTGCAAGAGAAGGTCTACACCATGTTCAAAGCCATCCTTTTCTTCTCCACGACGCAGTCCTTCCAGCAAATGATCCAGCAGTTCTATAGCCGCACTTTCAGGATATACATGCGGCAGTGGAAGAAGGGAGAGGACGGAATGAACGAGTGTGAGAGCAGCATGAGTGAAAACGAGCAGGAAAGCGATACAGAAGAGGGTGGAGGAGAGAGCCCCTTGTGCGCAGGCTGCAGCAGCAAGAGAGAGGAGTGCTGGTGCCCCAAAGCCATGGAGCAGTTCCAGCAGCTCAATGACATCCTGTGCGTAGGCTATGGGTATTTGTGCTCCAGATAGGGGGGTAACAGCACCTTTTCTACATGTCCAAAGCACAGGAGCTGTGCGTGAGGTCAGGCTGTATCATCCTACAGGCTGGTGACTTTCCCATGGAGTATTTGCACAGAGCTAATAAGTGGTAATTAATATTCTCACATCCAGCAAAAGGACCTGATCCTTTGACAAAAAGTTCCTTTTACTGGATGCGAGGAGAACTTGCTTTTGCACTGAGGAATAGCCCCCTCTTGTCTTCTACCTGCAAAAAGAAGGAGCCTTAGAATAAGAGAAAAAAGTTTTGATGGCTAGAAAGTACAATTTCTGAGGGAGGTGGGATAGCAATAGCAGAGTGCTTCTCTGCAGGTGGCTAGAGCATTCAAAGAGCCTTGCTTGTATCTGCTTACCATGCAGATGGTAAACTCCAATACAAGAGTATCATAGTAGTTAGATAGGATGATATCTTTTTTTTTTATATCTTTGCTTCTGTCTGTGCCCGTAGCCGCCGGCTGCACTTACTGGAGAGAGTGAGCGCCGAGGCCGTCACGACCATCTTGCACAGGATGATAGAGGAGAGGATGGAGCAAAGATGCAGGGGCGAATATGAGCGCTCTTTCCTCAATGAGTTCCAGGAGGTAAGGCATGCAGGGAGCAAGAGCTCTTCCCTTGCAGATGTGTGGCAAGAGATGCAGCTGCACCAGTTGAAAGGAAATTCTACTGAAAATGCCTGTGTCTGGACAGTGGCTTTCACCAGTACTGGCAGAAGACGTGGTTAAAATTAATCTTACCCACTAGCATTAAATCAGAATGGCTTCCCTGACCTGTAAATAATAGGCCATTATGTTTCATCTGGTTATATCCTTCTTAATGAAGGAATTTCTGTTGTGTTCTAAACTGTATGAATGCAATAGCCCCAATGAGCCCATAGAGGGCCCTCCTTCTGTGCAAGGTGGACCTTAATCTGAATTTGTGTTGCTGTTGCCTGTTCTATTTCCAGTTTTTCAGCATGCCTTTTAAATAGCAAGTGGGGATATGAGGTGATGTTCTGGTACTGCCCTGGCCAGCAGGGTGCATGCAGAGTCAGAATCCTCCCTTGCATCTCCCCAGCACTTGGTTCTTTGCTGCCAGCTAACACTAAGTTCATGCCGAGTTATTTACCCAGCGTGACCTTAAACAACTTCTCAGGGTTATTGCTTTTCCAGGATACAGCCTCCCTTGTGCCAGCTTGCTCTGCATTCCTTGTTCCTTGGTGCATAACCTTGTGCTGGCCTATTCTGAACAGCAGCGCACGCCGCCTGGTTACTGAGCAAACCACACGGCTCTGGTTGTCCTAGTTGCCCTGTTGTTTATTGTGTTGTCATTTTACGAGTCGTCTGCAAACAGCAGTGATTTCTCTATTTAATTCCCTTTAAAACTGTGCAAGCCTTTCATTTATTGGACTTTCAGAGTGCTTTCAGGTGACCTGTAGATTGTGTGAAGCCATATTAAGGGCACTGGAGCAAATGCATTCCACTTGTCTCTAGATGAGAATGTTGTTACAGATACAGTGACACCAAAGATGTGGGTGCATTTCAAAAGATGGAGAAGTGCAGTTCTTAGTCACCCATTATTTTATCATACACCTCTGCCAATTCAGTTAAAGGTCTAGGTGTTCTCTTGTTCTAACTTAGTGTCTTAATTTTCTCCCGAGGCTTTTTCTGGCTCTAGGGCAGACTGGGATCACAGCTGGAGGTGGGACTGTTGGCTAGGGGCTCCTTTCAGCTTGCTGTAATTGCTGCCTGCTGATGAGTAGGTTGGGACGTGGTTGTGCCTCCGTGTGGAGCGTTCACCGTCCCCGTTTTGTTCCTCTCCTCCTGTAGTGGATTGAGAAGGTGATTGGCTGGCTCAGCAGAGTTTTCTTGCAAGACAGTCCCTCGGCTCGCTGCACTCCGGAAGCGAACAGCACCCTGAAGCGCTGGAGGTGCCACGTCCAAAGATTCTTCTACCGCATCTACGCCAGCATGCGCATTGAGGAGCTTTTCAGCATTATTCGGGGTAGGAGTGACCCCTTCCGTGTTTATTCACTCTTGGCTTGAACTGTACATCTGTTTCTACCTACCATTGTGCCCCTCTGTCTCCTCTTGCCTCCTCATGGAGCTTGGCACTGCTTCTAATCCCTGCTTGGTCTGTAGATTTTCCAGAATCAAAACCTGCAGTGGAGGACCTCAAGTTCTGCCTGGAGAGGACTAATCAGAGGCAGCAGCTGCTTAGCTCCCTAAAAAGTGCTCTGGAAATGCGACTTCTGCATCCTGGTGGGTTTTAGATCTCTCTGTATTTCACACAGGACTGGGCTTAAGGAGCCTAGGCCTGAGTGGGGATCTGCTGGCAGCCAGCACCTCGTTTCTTGTACAGTGAAGACAGTTAGGTTCTGTGCATCTCGTGCTGTCATGTTGAAATGTGCATAGGCATCCCTAGCTAATTATGTCCCAACTCAATGTTACCTCCTTTCTGCAGTACAGCGAGGAACTGAGCTAGAGTTTAGCTTTGGTTCAGGTGGGTAAATGTTCTTCTGCCGTGTGAGATCTAAGCTGCTGATGCTCAGTCTGGGCTGAGCTGATTTATGGTAGTCTTTGAGCCTTTGTTTGTGGTTGCAGTTTGTTTCTCAATCAAGTGGATGTAATATCTGCCTCTGCCTAGGGCAGTATGACTGTAAAGCCTTTGTCTTCAGCCCCTTAGATCTAACAGAGCAGGGAACTGCTCTGTTCCTGCATTCACACCGTTAGCGTGTGCTCAGGGACTCTGACACCTCTGCCCTTCTGTTGTAGGAGTCAACACGTCTGACATCATTACCCTGTATATCTCGGCCATCAAGGCCTTGCGGGAGCTTGATCCTTCCATGGTCATCCTGGAGGTCGCCTGTGAGCCCATCAGGAAGTATCTGAGGTAAGAGGCTTGCAGGACCAGTCTCTTTCCATCCCTTTCCTCCCCGCTTCACTTGACTTGCTCTGCTGACCTTGCCTTTTGACAGGACTCGGGAAGACACCGTGCGGCAAATCGTGGCTGGTCTCACGGGGGATGCGGAGGGCTCTGGTGATCTTGCAAATGAACTCTCAAAAGCTGACCCAGTGACCCTAGAGAACGGTCAGGAGAGCGATGATGACATCGCAGATCCAGAGGACTGGGTTCCCGACCCTGTTGATGCAGATCCAGGTTAGATGCTGGAACTGAAACTCCTGTCCGCTCGCTGCCCCTTTTTTCTCCATAGTTCTGAGCAGCTTTTCTGCTGGTCCTTCAGAGCAGAGCTGGGCTGGGGCCGCACTTCATTAATCTCACACTGTTTTCTGCTTTATTTCCCTAGGGAAATCAAGTTCCAAGCGTCGGTCCTCAGACATCATCAGTCTGCTGGTGAGCATCTACGGAAGCAAGGACCTGTTCATCAATGAATACCGCACGCTTCTTGCTGACCGGCTGCTGCATCAGTTCAACTACAGTGCTGAGAGGTGAGGCTTGTGTTACACCCTCACCCAGGGCTTTCCAGGTAGAGCCTAATAAAAGCATGCTACAGATTCAGTCCTACAAAAGGCTGTTTCTGGCATGAGAAATATCTTTAGCCATCTTCTCTGTGGTTTTAGCTAAGTACGTGGGCTCATCTCTTGACCGACATCTCCCTGCTCAGTCCTGCCATTGACCCTAGTAGGGCAGCAGGTTGGGGACAGGAGGCACCAATACGCTCTGAGCTCCATCCCATCTCTCCTAGTGCTTCTGATGTACAGGGGCTGCTTAGGATCAGCAGAAGGTGTCAAGATGGAACAGATGAAGCATCAGGGCCCAGTTATGTGTCTTGATTCAACCACTGTAATAGTTTTCTGTCTCTAAAATGCAGTTTGAGGAAGCTCCATCTTGAGACTAATGAACAATCTCGGGTGAATGGCTTCCCAAATGCTGGAATTATACAGTGTTGTCAAGAGCAGTGGTGTGAGAGTCAGGTGCCAAATGAAAAGGCTTCAAAAAGACCCTGACCTGCATAGGAAGTGCCTGTTCATCACGCAGATGCTGAGAGGATCCCTCTCCCAGTGCATGTAGATATTTACATCCCAGTGCATGTAGGTAACATGCCCTGCAGGGCTTTTGGTCCTGAGAGGACCCTTGTGCCAGGCACTCTTTTTTTTGCCTTGATGGAGGGAAGTGGAAGCTTGTCTGTCTGAAAGACCAATACCTGATCCGTTCTCTTTTCAGGGAAATCCGCAATGTGGAGCTGCTGAAGCTGCGATTTGGTGAAGCGCAAATGCACTATTGTGAAGTCATGTTAAAAGTAACTTTTCATTATTGAGATCTTGGTTGTTTGGACTTCTGAGTCAGTGGGAAGGAGAAGCAGCCTAAAGGAGAGACCTAGAAAGGGCCTTTAAAGGGAAGGAAGGTTCCTAGGATCCCAGCATGGGGCTTTTGTGGCAGGCAGAAGATTGAAAATCGTGTCTATGCTGGAAGCTCAGTGTCTCGATTATTTACTCGGGGATGGCTGCTCTGGTGCTCTTGCCTCTCTTGCCGGAATATGTGACAGTAGAAGAACTTCCCAGGGTGGGAATCTGGGATTTGATTCCCTTGGGGCAATGTGAGAAGTCATCAGTCTGGAGAGGCTCCAGTGCAGGCTAGTGTTAAAGCCATAAGCCCTTACCCACCTTCCCACTGGTATTTCCAACTATGTAGCAACTCATTCCCCCGTGTTCCAGAGGACATGGATGATTATAACCTTTCCAAAGTCTCCATCATCATTGGTAGAAATGTTAGGCACCCTCTTTAAGCTCCTTCTTTACTAAGGTTCAGTATTCTTCTAGAAGAGAAAGAGCCTGTTGAGCTCCCCTGCCTCTTGCAGGATATGGCTGACTCTCGCCGCATTAATGCCAACATTCGTGATGAAGAAGAAAAGCTCCCAGAGGAGGAGAGGCCGCCGTTCAGCCTCGTTGCTGTTATCCTCTCAAGTGAGTTCTGGCCACCACTGAAGGAGGAGAAGCTCGAGCTCCCAGAGCAAATCAAGGAAGCTATGGAAGCCTATTCCAAGAAGTATGAGAAACTAAAGGTGAGACAGCCTTAAACCGTCCTTAAAACAGGTTCTTGCTGTTCAAACTCAACCGTATCGTATGTTTTTGCGTGGCCTTTGCAAAGTTTCCTTTAGCTTCCTTTACTGTTCTGACTGTTAATGTGGCTGTGTGAAGGACCAAAGCCCTTCAGCCCTGAAAGAGGGTTAGAAGCAGCACTAGCTTTGCTGTTGCTGAAAGGAGGATTTACCTCTTTATGGCGTGCCTGCTCAGCCATACTGATAGTTTTTGAAAATACACCAGTGTTTATTGTGGATGGTGAGATAGATGGGAGTTATCCATGATTCAGTGATGTGCTCTGCACTCCACCACTTCCCACAGGTGGGAAGGTTGTGTACTGCCTATATACATAAGTTCTTTGCAACTAATCTAAATACAATTTGGTGTCCCATACTGCTGTTCCTCCCCCTTGCATTCTGACCTCACTTTAGGCTTTTTTTTTGCACATACTTTCTTGAATTTCTTGCTCTACATCAGGTATACTCTTCCCAGCCTGATGGCATGTGTCTAGATCTTGTCTCTTCTGCTGTAGCCGTGTGCCAGGTATGGATGCCACCTGGGGGTTTCTGCCCGCAGGAAACGAATTAGAAGAGTTGCACAGCAGCCCAAGAGCCCCATGGTCTCTTGGGATGTTCTTGCTTGGACTTCCTGGCATCTGACACCATCCTCAACCTACAAGAGAGTGGTACTGTCCTCAGGTACCTCCTCTCATGAGGAGAGCAGCTTCTATCTGCCACAGATGAAGGCAGAGATGTGCGGAAATGCAGAGCTTGACCTGTTGGAGGATCTGCTGTGAGTAGCTGTTCGTTGCTTTTGCAGGCCATGAGGACCCTGAACTGGAAGTACCACCTGGGCTTGGTGAACCTGGACGTGGAGCTGGCGGATCGCACCCTGTCCCTGTCCGTGTCTCCTGTGCACGCTGCCATCATCCTGCACTTCCAGACCAAGAGTGAGAGACATGGCAGAGCCCCAGCGTGTTCCTTGTATTCACATGATTGCTGTGGGTGGGTGGGAAAGCCCTGTTGCTCAGGTGGCTGTAGGCCTGGAGAGTCCTGGCAAGGGCAGCAAGACTTAGTTCATGGACTTGGATTTATCACAGAAGTTGGCCGTGTGTCCAGCTCTCCTAGGAGGCTGCACCCAGAAGGGCACAGCTGAGCCCCCAGGCTGGTGACCCAGTGAACTCTTTCATGCAGTCACTGCATGTAGCTGCTTGCTCATGCCAATGGGTCACGTGCCTTCACCATCCTTTTCTAGTTCACCAATAGAACTAGAGGAAATGGCCACAAACAGAAGCACCAAAAGTTCTCCAGGAACTTGGAAAGATGTCTTGACAGTGACAGTGCCAGAGCCCTGGCACAGGCTGCCCAGAGAGGCTGTGGAGTCTCCTTCTCTGGGGATCTTCCCAACGTGCTTGTGCCACATGCTCTCAATGGCTCTGTGTGTGCAGAGGGTTGGACTAGATGATCTCTGAGGCCCCTTCCAACCTTAAGGGTTCTGTGATTCTATGATTATTAAAACGTAACATAGTGGCAGGGAGAGCTGCTGTCCTGAATGTTTCCCTTGGGACACTTGTTAGTTGGGGTATAAGGTTGCAGCCTTTACTGAGTGCTGTCCTCACTGCACTGTCTGTGCTCTCTGCAGGCACGTGGACACTGACGGAGCTGAGCGACGTGCTCAAGGTGCCGGTGACCTCGCTGAAGCGCAAGATGACACTGTGGCTGCAGCAGGGCGTCCTGCGGGAGGATCCCCAGGGCACGTTCACCGTGATTGAGGAGGAGCAGAAGGACCAGCTGGAGAAGGTGGTTCTCATAGACAGTGATGAGGAGGGGGACTCTGCCATGGCATCGCAGGCTGACCAGAAGGAGGAGGAGCTGCAGGTACTTGTCTGGACGCTGGTGAAAGCGGCTGGTTTGGTGGCTTTGGTTTGAGGGAAGCGGGGAGTAGATTTCTGGCCAGCCTATGATTGTTTCAGCTTTCAAATTCTGGTCAAATGGTTTTAGGATGAATGATAAAGGTGATCTTATTTATTTATTTTAATATTAGAAAAGGGGCAAAACTCTCAAAGTAGTTTGATTCGTTGAGAAAGTAAAGGTGGTGGTGCTATCAGCCAGCTAGCTGGAGGCTGGCTTGAAATTTAGAAGAAACCACTTTTGGATGCCCTGCTCTATCTGATTCAGGTGGTGGATTTGCTGTGCACTGCACGCTGCAGTGAATAAGGCCACCTTGAGAGGTTTTTCCAGTTGGATTTCTCTCAATTAAGGATCACAGGGGCAGATCCTGGAAGACTTTCCAAAGAAGTGTCCAGCTGCTGAGCCAGGCAGCCATTTGGCCAGCTGTGAAGACTTGTTCAATGAAATAAGGGAAAGTATGAGATTTGAATTTGTATTTAAAAATAACCATAACTAATTTGGGTTCATTCAAACAACTTTTTTTTTGAGGAATAGACAGCCAAAAAGCTTACTGGGTCCTGACAGTAGGACCTTTGTCTTCTGTGCTTGTGGTTCCTAGACGCTTGAATTGCTTTTCCTCCTCTGGTGTCGCGTTGTGTGGAGGAAGCTGATGTGAAACACGTAGGTGTTCTACCCGTGTGTGTGTCCATGTCCTGCTTCCTAGGATATTTTTTCCTGATCACAAATGCTTCTTGTTTGAAGGCCAGGCTTTCATAGCTGAGAGCAGGACCTACTACCTGCCACAGTTCTGTTACACCTGGGATACAGGAGATTAAAGCACCTTCCTTCTTTCTGTGTTGAGATTGACTGTGATTTACTGTTGCTCCTTTGCAGTTGTTTTGGACCTACATCCAAGCAATGCTGACCAACCTTGAGAGCCTGTCCTTGGAGAGGATTCACAGCATGCTGAAGATGTTTGTGATGACAGGCCCGGTGGTTACAGAAATTGATATCCAAGAGCTGCAGGGCTTCCTCCAGAAGAAAGTGCGGGACCAGCAGCTCATCTACTCCGGAGGTGTCTATCGTCTGCCCAAGAACTGCAACTAGGCTCAGATGGTGCTGCTTTGTCTGCTTGCCTCTCCCGTGCCTGCGTGCAGCTCCTCAGTGCCACCCAGCTCTCTGCATCCTGCTGGGGAATTTTTATTTTCTATGGGGGTTTGCGGTGCATCCCTTTCACACTGGGCCTCCTTCTTCATATGGAGCTAGGTCATCAGCAGCCTGAGCCTTGCACCCCAAAGAAATCCTGGGACTGGGCCCTTCCCAGAGGGCTTTTTCTCCCATACGTGAGTGTCTGGGCCCCCTCCACTGGTTAATTAAAAGCAGCAGTTGTCTTTTTCAGATGATTCCGACTTCTTCTTTTCCTCTCAGGAGAGATCTCCTGGCATCAGCCTTCCCAAGCTGAAAGGGCAGGCAGGAGGTGCCAGTCTGCTGGGCCCTGTCTCGCTGCCGTGGGGCCCCTGTGGTCTGCAGTCTGCCAGGCAGCTTTGGGAAGGGGGTGGGATGTCGGCTGCCTCTGCTCTCTGTGTCTCCTTGTGTGGCTAACGCAGCTCGTTGCAGCTGGCCCTGATGGCTGCGACCCTGCACAAACACGAGCGCTCTCCGTGCTGTCCATCTCCTTTGGTGTGCGTGGGCAGGAGGCGCTGGGGTCTGCAAGCTGTTGTGCAGGGCTCTGGGGATGCGTGGGATGATTTTATTGTGGGATGGAGAATGCTTCAGATGAGTGAAATGCAGGAGTCCTTCGGGGCCGGCCATTTAGTCCTGGGGAGTGGGAAGTGCATTAGCCCAGCGCTGGCCGGACTCCCTTGACACGTCCCCTCAGCCTTAGGCCACTCCATGAGGGGAGCCCTGGGCTGCTGTTCCAACATCGTGCTTGTAACCTGGACGCAAGAGCACGCAGAGAGTTTCAGAAGGATTCAGCCTGCCCTTAACAGCATTCAGAGCTCCTTGATCCCCCTTCCAGGGAGGTTTTGCTTATCCCATCAGAGGGAATATGCTGGGAGAAATCTGGGTTTTCTTAAAATTTTGCTTCCTACAAAGCAAAGAATAAGTTCCCCTGGCCCCGGAAGTCTTTCCCTCCACTCCTGAATCTTTTAGCCCAGACAATAAGGAGGCGATTGGAATTCAAATACTGAAGGGCCAAATCTAAAGCACTGGAATGGTCTGTAACCCTGGCATCGTTGCTCTGGACCTAGGAGCTTGAGAGCTTGTGGAACGTGTAAACCAACCTGTATTTAATGTTCAGTCTTGTTCTCTTTTAATACTTAAAGGAAATGTCCCCAGGTGGGTTTTCCCTCTTGGAGAACGCATGTCCCAGTGCTGCCCTTAGGCCTTTAGGGCAGCGTCGGGGGGTAAGTTTGGGCAATTTGAGGTTAACATCTGGAGACCTGGAGACTTCATGGGGGGCTGTCGCTGCCCTGGCTTTTCTGTAAATGGGCCCATGCCCTGGGAGGGCGTGTTGGTGTCTGCCAGCCCTGGAGTGGGTGCTGCAGCCCACCCGGTCCTGCGCCCTGGTTAATGCCCAAGTCCCTCCCATCTGTCCCCCTTGCCAGGCACATGGAGAGGGGAAAGTCTCTGCCAGCTGCCAGGTGTGTGGCAGGGCTGGCAGCAGCTGGGGACTATCCCCAGTCACAGCACCCAGGTAGCAAGAACTGGGAGCCTTTGGCTCCTCGTAGTGCCTGGGCAGGGAAACGTCTCAGGCACTTGAGCTGGTTTAATGTGCACGGAAGGTCAAAGAAGTGGAGGCAAAGGGCAGCGTGGCCCCCCTGCCAGCTGGAGCAGGCAGCGGGATGTGGGGCCAAGCGGTGCAGCCTGCAGTGCCCACGTGAGCGCGGCGCGGGAGGGCTGCACGTGGGCAGCAGCGGCCCCTCGGCGCCGAGCCCGGTACAGCACCGGTGCTACAGCTGCCTGGGGACCGTGCATTGAGCATCGCTGCTCCCATGCACTCCGGACGGCCCCTCAGCCTCGTGTGTGAGATGGGGCCTGGTGGGGCGAGATGGGGCCCAAGGGGGAGGATGAGCTTAAGCCTGCGCTGTTCCCGGCCAGTCCTGGTTCAGTCCCTCAGGGATGCGGCGCTTGCTCGGCGGTGGCGCAGTGCGGTGCTGCAGCCCACGCACAGGGTGCCCGGCCAGGCACCGGCCTCCGCCTCCTTCCCACGCGCCCCGGCAGGGAGCAAAGGCCTTCACCCCCACTCCCCATCCCCACGCGCTGTGGTGGGGAGGCCTCCAACCCTGCTGGGAGCCCACAGGGCCTCGAGGGGTCGACAGCACCGATGCCCAGTGCTACTTGCTCTGTTTAATAACCATCAGAGCTGGAGGTTTCCCCTCCTCCCAGGCCTCGCTGGACTCCATTGTTTCCCTTCCTGCAATTCAGGCAGCTTTCTCCCACCATGCTCCCATGGTGAAAAGGTTGTTGCTGCAGGTGCCTCTTGGTGGATTTGAAGGCTGCTGCATCCCTCCTAGCAGCTTCCCTTCCGCAGGCGACCTGAGTGTCTCCGACATCTTCCCTCCTTGCAGCGCCAGGCCCCTCTGCTTTGCTCTCTCCTCCGGCCTGTTCCTGTGGCCGAGGGCTGGTCGGGATGAGGGTGAGATTGGGGACTGTCTCCTGGCCACCGGCCTCGCTGGGGCTGCGGTGCAGAGCGTGGTTGGGGACGGGGTGCAGGGGGACGTGAGCTGGGCTCGGCAGCCCGCGATTGGCACCCAATGGACCAGCAGGGCGCCCTGGCGCTCGCCAGGCAATGCGGGGAGACCCAGCAAGCAACCGAGGGCATCGCTGCAGGACGGCCCACGTGTGGGACGGGCACATCCTACAGCACTCTGCGCAGTAGGGGTGCTGGTGGCTCCCTTCCACGCTCTTCCCACACTTGAGGTCCATCCTTGGAGCATATGTTCCCCGTGAAGCCCGAAGAGCATCTAGAAAGGAGCTGCCCGGCTCCCACGGTGGCTCTGGGCCGTCCGTGCGGAGCGTGAGGCACTGGCGCCGCGGGGCTCCCTCCACGCTGAGACCCGTGTGGCCATTTCAAAGCATTGCAATAGGAAAACTCACAGTGTAATAAGTTCTACAGCTCTCGTGGCACGTCTGAGTCTTAAAAAATAATTGGAACAAGCTGGATAGGAAGCATTTCAAAGAGAACTGAGGAGGATGGAGAAAGGCCTCCTGGTGCTTGCCTGCAAGAGCTGGCGTAAAAGACATAGCCTGAAAAGCTGCGTTTTGAACCACACACCAAGCTGCAGGTAGGTCATGTCTGCAAAGAGCTTCCCCTTTTGGGGAAATAAATTGTACAGACGGAAAACATGTTGAAAATCCCTCTACCCTTGGAAGTGGCTTTAGCTTTACTGTCGTGTTGCAAAAGTCCTGGTTGCCACACTGGAGCCTTGTTTCTGCAAGTGCTCACTTAGACAGGGACCTATTAGGGTGTTTTTGACAGGGAGGGGAGGAATTGCTGAGGCCGCTTGCCCTGTCTGCAGTCACAGACTCCAAAAAAATTCTTTTTTCCCCAGTGTATAAAGCAGTTTTAGCCCCCAAAGCCTTTGGGCATAGAGATGTGGCATCACTCTAGGGGAATCGTCCTTTGCTTCCCAGGTGAAGAGGCAGGCAGAGCCCTCCAGCATGGAACCATCTCTTGCCTGTTGGCTGCTAGGATTATTTTTTCTTTATTATTTTAAATATTGATATCCCGAAAAGAGGGGAGAAAAAGTACTGAATTTGCCTTCAACAGCTTTGATTCACTTGGGTGAGCTGGAGCTTTGGCTTGTCTCAGTGAAGAGCATTTCATGGCATTTACCTTGGGCTATTTTTAAACTGTTTAGACGGACCCCGCAAAACCAAACAGGATGTATTTTCCTGAAAAAAGGGGAGTTCCTTTGCCCACGTATAAACTGTTTGGTTTATTTGGGACGTGTTAAGGCAGGACTGCTTACAGAGGCTGGAAAGGGTGCTGAGTAGCTGTGATGAAACGGGGCCTAGCGTGGCCCGAGAGCTGGGCGCATGGTGGAATGGGGCACTGGGAAGAGCTCCCTGTCCTATGCTCGCCCTTTGTGTCCCGTATTCCCTTTAGGTGGGAAGCAGGATGCAAAGGGCAAGTGCGGGACAAGAAACTCTTCCCTGCAACTCAAATCCTTGGGGCCTGCGCTAGGGTTTTACCCCCAAGCAGCCCCAGTTTGTGTCTGTTGCTGGAGCTCAGAGTTTGGGCTAGGATAGACTAAGGGCTGGTGCTGCCCCCACCTTGTGAAAGGTCCCCCTTTCACAGCACTGGGGTGGCAGAAGGAAGTTGGTGCAGATAAAGGTCTGTGTGGAAGCTGAGGCTGCTCTCAGCACGTCCTTCAGCTGGCGGATATATTCTCCATACTGTCATGTATTGCCCTTTTTATTCTTCCTCTCCTGGCAGGATAGGAGATGGGTCCTGGGACTGGCTGGCTCCTTAGTAGGAGCTGCTGTAGCTGCTCTTGTGTTTCCATTTCCTTCATATGAGCAGTTATTTCCTGCCCTCAGCTTTGTGTTTTAGGATAACCTCAGCCAGGCTTCATGCGAGCACAGGATCCCGGCAGGCCATTTCATTGCAGGACGATCGCTTTTGACCTCCTCTCCAAGTGTGTGACCAGTTGGCCTTCCCTAATTTGCTTTTGACAGATTTCCCCCTTTGCTCCAAGTTCCTCTTCCTGAAGTGCCGCTGCCGCTGTTGGCACCTCCCATGGTGCTGCCCGGCCCTGGGAACAGGCAGGTGTCTGTACTCAAAAAGTCCACATGCCCCAAAGCGGAGGGAAATGTGGAAGTGGCCAAGGGCGCCCGTGTCTGAGGTGGGGAGCTCCCCGCTTGGGAGCCACTTGGCTGCTGCAACCAACACCAGTGGGTACCAAGAGCTGGTACCAAAATGCCCCTAAACCTGCTCAGGGTCCCACTGCTTCCTGCTGCGCCTCCTCGCCCCTCGTCCCCAGCTTCCCGCTGGTCTCCCGTGGTTTTTGCAGTCCCTCCCATCTCTGTGTTAGCCTGGGCCGAGCAGCGCTGGGAGTCCCTGCAGAGCAGAGCTGGAGGCTCGCGGGGCTGTGCGCCCAGGCCGGGCCCACGGCCGCCCTGCGTGCCGGCCCTGTTTGCGCAGGATTTGCATTCCCGGCTGGCCCAGCCCTGCAGGAAGGGCCGCGGCAGCCGCCTTATCGGCTCTGGCCGCTCGGCCCCCGGCAGGCGCCGCTTCCTCCGCGCCGGGACCGTGAGCGGAGCCATACGGCGGGACGCGGCTGGCGGCGGCGGGAGGCGAGGGCCAGGGCTGACTGCCCTCACGGACGTCCTGAGGTGAGATGGGGACGGCGCAGGGGGGAGGACGCGGTTTTGGAGGCCAGACAGCAGAGAGGCCAAGCGCCCGGCCCTGAGCGGCGCCGCCGGCTGCCGCCGTGGCTCCCGGCACGCGCTGCCTGTGGCCTTGCTGCCTCCCACCGTCCCCGTCACGGAGGCGGTGGCAGGAGCCCCATGGCCGGCACTGCTGCGTGCGCCCGTGCGTCGCCCTTGCCCAGCTACCAGCACACAGCGCGGGCGGCTCCCCTTTACGTGCCGCGGATGCCCTGTTTAATGATTCCCCGTTTCCGTACGTTCGGGCCTCCCTCTCCAGCCTCGCTGGCCCTGGCCGGGCCTGCCCTTTCCCCCTCACTCCGCATGGGCTGTTTGGGCTATCTCCTGTTTTTTCTTGGCCAGTGTTTTATCAGACACAACGTTTGCCAACAGCCTCCAGGCAGCGCCTGTCGTCATCTCCCTCCTCAAATTGCTTCTTTCGGTGTCTTTGGGAGGCAGGTTACTGCTTTATTGCTGTTTTTTTTTTTTCCTGACCCCAAGCCTTTGCGTGCCCTCTTGCTCCATGGCGCCCGCCCGGTTCTGCCTATCGTGCTGGGTGCCTTGAGCCGCTCAGTGCGGCGGCAGCCCCTGTCCCTCCATGAAGTGCAAGGATTCCTGCTCCCACACGCATTTGCCAGGCAAATTCCCCACTGGCCACAGCAACCAGCCCTCGGGCGGCCGCGCCGGGCCCGATGCGGCCCTGGCCTCCATCACTTGTCCTCCGTGGGTTTCCTGCCCCGTCCTGCTGTGGGAACGGGCCTTGCAGAGGGCAGCGTGAGAGGCGTTCCAGGTGCCTCTGCTAAAGCTTCTTGCCCCGGTGTCAGGCTGCAGGTCTCCCTGCGGCAGCACAGGGCTGCGCTCAGGCTCCCTGCCCACTGCTTGCACGTTACCTGTGGGATATAGGGAAATAAGAGACACCTCAGGCCCCGGAGGGACAGGAGGCCGGGCAGTGCGGCCAGCACCAGGTGGGCTCGCTTTGCTGCAGACGATGCCCAGCAGGGCTGGCAGCCTGGGCGGACAGCGTGGAGGGCACGTAGGGAGGAGGTGCCTGCCTTAGTGCCCATGAAGCGGCAGCCCTGGCCATGGCAGGGCCCTCGCGTGGCTCCTGCTGCAACACTAGCGGGCTGTAACTCTCTCCCCTATTGCTCTCCCTCCACACGTCTCATGGAGCAGCGGGTTTGGAGGGCGGCATTGCTTGCGGGGCGGCGTGTGAAAACCCGAGTGTTTCGGGGTTGCTTCAAACATCCATAGCGCTGCACCGTGTCCCCACCTCGACCTCGAGCACCCGGGGTCCGTGCCAGGCTCCGGGGTGGCACTGCCGTTGGAAAGGGGGAACGTGTTTGTGTGCAGGCTGTCAGGGAGCTCTGCGGCGGTGCCTCCCGCTGCCGTGGCACTTGTGCAACGCTCCGTGTGCCGAGCAGGGCGGTCTGGGCGCGCGGGGGGGCCGGGACCAGGCCCCACGTGCCGGCCGCGGCAGAAGGAAGCGTGGCCACCGGCCCCTCCTCCCTGCCGCTTCCTCTCTGCTTTTATACAAACGCGAGCGCGGTCGGTCGCAGCGCGGCCGCGTCGGACCCACCGCCAGCCGAGGAGGCACCACTGGCCGTGCCCCACTCTGCTCCGGGGAGACGCTGATGGTAACTGCGCTTGGCTCCGCGTGCCTGCCCACCTCGCCAGGCCCTTCATGGCGCTTGGCCTCAGCCAGAACCTGTCCCTTGTCCCCTGTGCAGCCTCGGCCCGGCTTGGCCTCCTCGCGCTTTCCATGGCCCCCTCCTGCCACTGCCATGCCCCTTCCTGCTGCTCACTCCCTTCGCTTTCTGTCCTCGCTGCATGCCTTGGAGGCCTCATGGAAAGTCTCTTGTTGACAGAAGGTGTCTGCTTTGGTCCGTGACTGGGAAAAAAGCTTTTCTGGGACTTGAGGCCTTTGCGACCCTCATAGAGCTGGGCTTTGGGCACAGGGAGATGCCTGCCGACCCCAAACTCCCTCGGGAGAAACAGCGGCCAAACATGCAGCCACTTTGGAGAAGTGGTGCCGGCTGTGAGCCAAGGAACCCCTGCCCTGTGTGGACTCAGGGCTCCCTGGCATGGAACGGGGCCAGTGGCGCTGCGAGCGCTGCCACGTGCCCGCAGGTGCTGCGGCCTCCCTGGGGCTCAGGACGCTATCGCGCTGTGCCAGGATGCACGTGCTGCAGCTGCGATAGTTTGCATCTACTTCCTGCAGCTGGAGAAGGGGCTTGGTGTCACTTTTCCCTCTAGAGATGCTCCGGTTAGTGCATGGTTTGGGGTTTTCAAGTGTCTCCTTTTCCCTGTGCCTTTGCTAGCTGCCTTTTTCCCCTTGCGAGGCCCTAACATTCCCCAGGCTGCAGTTCCCTCCTGTCAGATGCCATCCTGGGCAAGCGCGTTGGTTGGCAGCAAGGGGGAGGCGGGTGCCACGCAGGCCCCTCCGGGCATCCGGACAGCCAGGGCTGCCTAGGAGGGCATTCGCTTGGGCGCCGGGCTCTGCTCACTGCAACGGTGCCTCCTGAGGCAGTTCTGCTCCCCACGGCTGGCAGAACTTGCTCTGGCACCAGAGCCGCTTTGAGTAGATGCGTGCTCACGGCTCCACGGGTGCACGAGCGCAGCTTGCTCAGAGGCAGGTTTGGAGGCTGGAGGCCGTACGAAGCTGGCCTGCGTGCAGAGCCCATAGGCAGCCTCTCTGGTGCTTCTCACCACGCTGCTCCAGGGTCGGTGGCCCTTGGCCCACCCCATCACCTGGCCCAGGGAGCCACATGATGTGGGGCCCATGTCCCAGTTGCCTCTTCCTGTCCCGGCAGATGTGGGTGGCTCCGTCTGCCTCCATAGGACCATTTGTTGTGGAAACTGTTTTGGCAGGAGCTGGGTGACACATAAATGCAAATGCTGAGAGGAAACTTAAAGGAGGAAATCTGAATGCTCTCGCAGGGCTGTTTTCAAGAGCCAAGTGCAAGTTTTCCTACAGTGTGTTTAAACTGCTCCCAGAGAAGTGACTAATGATGTTTACAAGAGCACTTGTGAAGCCGAGGGCTGAGTTTCCACTGCTCCTCCTTGCTGCGTTCCCCCGGCAGCCGTCACTGTGCGGAGCCCGCAGCTCCGCAGCTGCCGCTGCCCCCTCGGATCCGCGTCGTGCCGCCGCGGCCACGTTGCTGTGCGGGCAGCGTGCGAGGACCGGCTGCTCTTGCAAAATAGCCCCTGTCCTGAGTAAATACTGCCAGGCTTCAGGCACTGACTCACAGCAGTAATAGCATTATTACATGCATGACTGGACATATTTATTTACCTGTTGCTGGAGACGGGATTAGGTCCCTCCCCGCAGCCTCCCCTCTCCTTGGCTCGGAGGGATCGCTGTTCCGCTCTGGCAGCCCCAGAGGGGCTGGGGCTCTTCCCAGCTGACTAGAACTCGGGCTGCTCCGTTTCCCTTGCACGGAGCCCCCCCGGCTACAGTCGGTGGCAGGGACGCAGGGAGCACAGGCAGCACCAAGCGGCTTCCTGTGTGCGGGCAGCAGCAACCGCGCAGTGCGTTAAGTTGCACAACTGCCTCTGCAGGGAAGTATTTGCGCCCGCTCGTCCTTTCCTGCCAGCGACAACCCCATGCCATAAAATCCCGTAACTTCCCCCGACGTTTCCTCAGGCCTGTCTGAACCTGTGTTGTTTTTGGCCTGAGCAAGGTTAACCGCGGGTTTCTGGAGAAGCCGCGTGCTTTGCTGCGGATGTCGAGCCGGTCCCCAGGCCAAACACAGCACTCCCTCTGCGCAGACCCAACAGCCGTGGCCCCAGGGGATTGTCCGGGGATTGTCCGGAAGTCTGACTGAGCTTTCAGGAATGGCCCCATGGGTTCTGCAGAGTGCATGTGAGGCAAAACTGGTGCAATGGGTATGAGGCAAACGGGAACCCAAGGTGTGCATAGGGGTCCCACACCGGCCTCCCTGGCAGCAGCCTTCGTCCCACCTGCCTGTGCCCTTTCCAGGGCTGAAGCCAGAATCTCAGCTGTTCGGTTCCACTCTGGGTATGGTCAAATCCTGTGCCGTGCTCCCTGGCCCTGCTTGTGGGGTCGGTGGCAATGGGAAGCCCTTCGCCCTATCGGGTTTCTGGGCAGGCAGACGGGCACCCATGGGTGCCAGGCTCGACCTGCCCAAGTGTTGTGTGGCTCCAAGGCTTGGGAAAGGCCCAGATGTAGCAAGGAAGTGGTCGGCAGCTTCTCCCCACGCCCGTGACCCTACATGCGTTTCCACCAGGCGCCTTTGGGGTGCCGAGCGCTGATGGACGCATTCATGAGTCAGGCCCCGCTGCGGGAAGCCAAACCCTCGCCCGAGCACAAAATCTAGTGCCGGGCACAGCTGCTGCTTCCTGCTGTGCCGAGGCGCGGTACCAGAAACCCTTCCAGGAGCTCCTCTTGCCCTTGTTGGGCGGCGCTCAGGACCTGGGCTTGCTCTGCGGGTGCTGGGGGAAGGCGGCTCTGACGGCACAGCCTGCCCGGCTGCTGCTTGAGGCCGGGCGGCGTCACTGCCATTAACCACTGCTTGCGTCAGCGCTCGCCATCCGGAGGCAGCGGGAATGCCCTACCACGGGGACACGGAACCACCTGCGTGCCCGGCCGGGCACAGAGCTATCACAGGGCCACGCACTGCGTCCCCTTGGGGATGATCCCGGCCTGCATGTGCACTGTGTCCCATGGTGCTTCCCTGCCAGGTCCCCTTTCCCTGCTGGACTGACTCCTCTCCATGCTCAAGGCCCAGCGCTTGCCCGGGCCCTTTCCACACAGCTGGCCCTACATGCCCAGGCAGGGTGTCTCTGCCATCCCGGGGCCTCTCTCAAGCCACATGGGAAGCAGATGGAGCTGGGAAGACCTTTGGTACCATGGGTACTAGGGCATCTCGCGTGGATGGACACTGCCGTGGGGCTCCGCAACCCGCCCATCCTCAACAAGGCCAGCTGCTGCCCTGGCCACGCGGCCTCCTCGCCACACTGTGCCCTTGGCCCTGCTCCCGTCCTGGCCAGGAGCCTGGCTGGCCCTGAGGGAGCCACGGCTCTGGCTACCAAGCCCTGGTTCCCTCAGCCCCCTGCGGCAGCCGCCGGAAGGGGCTGGGCCTTCCCACCCAGGCCTTAGTGCCATAGGAGCGAGGGTGCTGGGGGTGCTTGTGTTTCACAGAGCTGAGGCACCGAGAGCGGCACTTGTGGTTGGGCCCCAGGGCCCGTTGGTGCTTGTGGCCAAACCTGCTGGGCTTGCTTGCCTGGAGGGCAAGCAGGACTCTCCTCCAGCACCCGGCGACCGCTCGCGGGAGCCTGCCCTGGTTTGGCTGGTCAGCAGCCTCCCATACTTCCCTCCCCTCGCATCAGCACAGACTTTCTGGACTCTCAGCAGCCTCTGCAGGCCCAGCTGCAGGCCGGTCTGCACATTAACCAGTGTCTCCTAAAACAAAAATCTTTTTTTTTTTTTTTTTTTTTTTTTTTTTGTGCTTTGCTGCTTTTAGCTTCACCTGATGGTCTGCCTCTTGTTTTAGAAGACACAAATGCTCAATCCTGGCTCAGCACTTAGGCTTTTTGTAGATTTGTTGCATCTCCCTGTGCTGAAGGCTCCCAGTTGCCAATTTGCTCTGTGCCCGGTGGCCGGTGCTTGTGCTCTAGTCTGCAGTGCTGTTCTCAGCACCTTCTCGAGTTCTGCTTTCACCTTCCTCATACGAGGCCTGCCAACTGCACACACAAGTCAATATTTGGATAAACGAGGGGTTTATGTAGTGGCAGGCTAGTGTTTTACGTTTCATTTTCGGTTCTGTTCCAAGTTGCTCCCACTGTAGGTTCAGCTCCTTGCCTGCTGCGCAGGGCCTGGCTGCTCTGCCTGTGTGTCTCACCTACCTCCTGCCCTGGGCCTGGGCCACTTTGAGCCCTCCCTCTGCGTGAGAAGCCAGGCCTGTCTTCTCTCCTAGGCACGGCTTTGTTTATTTACAGCAGATTTCACCTGTCAGAGTGTTGCCAGGCCCCTCCTGCGTTTGCTCATGCTCTGCGCTCGCCCTTCCTGGCCCCAGAAGCTTCATATGGACACAAAGCACCTCCCGTGGCAGCTCAGCCTATCCCGGGTCCCTGCTGACCTCCTCGCCTGGGTGTCTTTGTGGTGCTGGTGCTCCAGGGTGCTCATCCACTGCGTGTCTGCTGCGTGTGTTTGGAGTGAGTCGACCAAGTTCAGGGTTTGAAACCTGTAGTGCCTGTGATGGGAGCCGGGATCTCAGTTACACCCATTTACCCCTTACCAGTCCCAGGAACTCTCGTCTGCTTAAATACCTCCTAAAAACTTAGCTTTGCTCCAAAGGTCTCTGCCTCGGGTGACTGTTCCAGATAATCCTTCTGCCTATAGGAGTGACGGGGGATCTTTCCAATTTGGCTGCAAAATTGTTTCAGCCTTTCTTGGCTAAAGGTTGAGTAGACTAGTCCTTATACTCTCTGATCAGTGACTTGTTGATCTTACAAGGCATTTATCTCACATTTTCTTTTTTTGTTTGTTTTTAGAGAGAAGAGAATGTGAATGGGCTCAAAGAAGAAACGCGATGGATGGAGAGCTGCCCTGTGCTGAGGTGCATGGAGAACTGCCCTCTGGCCCAGAGGATGCAGGAGGAGACGTGGCCTGTGCCACGAGCCACGAGCAAGGAGAGGTGGCCTGTGCCATGAGTCACGCAGAAGAGGAGGTGCCCAGTGTGGAGAGCAAGGAGGAAGGAGAGGTGCCCTGTGCTGAGTGTGGTGCTGAAGGAGAGCTGCCCTGTGCCGAGAGTGACGCAAAGGAAAAAGCGCCTTGTCCTGAGAGCGACAGGGAAGGAGAGACACCCAGTACTGAGAGCGATACCGAAGGGGAGACGCCCAGTGCTGAGAGTGATGTGAAAGAAGAGGCACCTCGCACAGAGACTCTTGCTGCTCTGAAGAAAATCTCCTCCATTTCCTCTCCCTTGCGGGCGATCATCCACATTCGGCGACAAATCCGGAAGCAAAAGAAAAGTCGTCTGCGTTTAGAGCTCCCGAGAGAAAAGTCTTCAGAGCTGGTGCAAACAAGGCTGCTTCAAAGGCAGGTTTCCATGAACCGAACCAGCCTGTATGGCTCTTCCACGTCCTTCCTTAATCAGAGCAGCTTTGAAAATTCACGGTACTTCACCTTTGACACATCTGCGGAACATTATGCTATGAGTAAATGCAGACGGAAGAAGAAACGTAGGAAGTCTAGGATAGTCCTGTATCCGGATAAAACAAAAAAGTATCTTCCAACGGAGGAGAAGAGCAATGCAAAACGCTGCCTTCTGCTGCTTATTGTCATTATCTTCTTCCAGATTCTGAATGCTATTGAGAACTTGGATGATAACCTCCAAAAATATGACCTAGATGGTTTGGAGAAAACGATGCACCGAGAAGTATTTGGGCAAAACGCTGCTGTAGAAAGTATTATGGAATTGCTGAGAGACTATCTGGCTACCCACATACACAACAAGCCTCTGATTATCTCTTTGAATGGTCCAGGAGGAGTTGGGAAGAGCCACATTGGCTGGCTGTTGGCCAAACATTTTCGTTCTGTCATGGACAATGACTTTGTGCTTCAATACTTTGTGATGCATCACTGTCCAAGTGGGGTAAGTGATCTTACTTGCCAAATAGATTTGTCTGAGAAGATTTCTGACATGGTTACAAGAGCTGAAATAGAAGAGAAAATACCACTATTTATTCTGGATGAGGTTGAACTCATGTCTCCAGTCCTGCTGGATACGCTCAGTCGATTCTTTGAACCCAATCAAACCAATGAATTCCTCAATGCCATCTACATTTTAATAAGTAACATAGGGGGTAGTGAAATAACAAAGTTTCTTATCCAGAATGCGTCCACTGAGCTTCTGCATCAGCAAAGGGGAATTGAAGAACTGATGAAGATCATCCAGCCTTTACTGATCCAAGCCCACCCGCTTTGGAAGTCTGCGGACATTGTCCCATTTGTTCTTTTAGAGAAGAGTCACGTCATAAACTGCTTTCTAGAGGAGATGAGGAGGGAAGGACTGTATCCTGACCAGAACCATATTGAAAATTTAGCCAGTCAGCTTAGTTACTACACTATGGGGGACAAGCAGTACTCTACAACTGGCTGCAAGCAGGTTGTGGCCAAAGTCAATTTACTCTAGTGGTTTATTGCAGAGAGCAAATCCTGCTCTCGGGATTAGCCAAATTCTTAGAGACGAGTACATGATAGCAGACTATGGCCGTGGTTGGGCCTGTTCTAGTTCCGTCCCAGTGCACGCTCTGTAAGAGCATTGGAGGTGATGAGACAGCAGCTCTGACTCCAGCGGGTGAGCTCTGTTCTCCTCCAGATGCATCACTCATTCCTAATGCTCTGTGAATGAGGTTTGGTCAGGAAGTCCAAGCAACCTCCCTTCATTTGGGATTTTTTGTCTGTTCCTTACACCCTTGTTTGGAATATTTGCTACAGAAGATCAGTGGGATTAAAACAGATACTGTGGGATAATATAAATAGAAGGAGGAAGTAGTAGCACGTTTGGGTTTACTGTCTCTGTAGTACACAGAGCCTTCCCTCTGGAGCCTCACTTTACAAACCCCTTTACTTGTGATCATCCTGGTTGGTCTTGTGCAAGGTGGGTGGCTCTGCAGAGCAGAGGCAATGCTGACAGCCCAGGGGACAGCGGGCAGCTCGGGAACTATCTGTGGCTCTTTTTGTCATCCACATGCCCTGGCAGTCAGTGCTCTGCATCCTCTGGTTCCTATGTGACCACAGTCTGGTGAAACTCTTGTGTGTCCTTGGATTAGTTCCTAAGTTGTAGCGCTTCTGAGCTCATACCTTAGCTCACCTTTGGCACCTCCTGTGAGATTCCTGCTGTGCAGGTTGGTTTGGGCTTGCCTGGAGGACTGCTCGGCTGTGCCAGCTCGTGCACAAATAACTGCCAGATTGTTTAGGGTCTCATGGTGGCAACTTGTCCTAGGAGCTCTTCTGCTTTTTGCTTCTGGGTACACTTCACCACATTCAATTATCTAGACAGCCCAAAATAGCAACTGACAGATATCGAGCAATGCACACTGGAAAACACGCTTTGGGCTCTCTGTGCCAAGCGCAGCAGGAATCCTGGGCTTATTCTCAGGCCTGTAAGGCCAAAAAAGGTTCTTTGGAATCAAAAACCATGTTGCTGAGAAGCACCTTTTGAAATAGCACATATCCTTGTTTTGAGCAGTTATTTATGACATTGCTTTTTCAGGATTGGGTTTTGTACCTAGATCCCCTTCTACTGTTTGCTGTGAACTGCCATATCTGTAATCCCGTGGATGTTTGATTTGTCTCTTTCCAATAATGAGTTTCCAAAGACTTCTGTCACAAAATCCCACTTCCAGAGCTATCATGAGGAGTAATTCCTACAAACAAATAAAAGTTTTCCAACTACTTTTCTTCCAGTTGTGTGAAATGTGGATTTCCTCCCGCAGTTCTCAGTCGCAGCACCACTTCTCAAGGTAGGAGCAAGGCCTAGAGCTCTGCTGTGTGTTTCTGTGAGACCACATCACTGTAGCATGTGCACAGTGTGAAGGGCAAAGCCGCTTGGCTTGTTCAGCCACTTTGTGCTCCCCCACCAGAAAGACTTCGCTGTGAACTTGCTGGCGGATGTCAGGAGGGGAGTTTTCCTTATTTCTCCATAAGGTCTGTTTTTCTGAAGATAAATGTAGCCATTGTATGATATCTCATCCCAGCAGAGGAAGTGAAATCTGTATTTTTTGAGTAGGCCAGAGGTCCGCACTGTGTTTCCTTCCTGGAGAGCACTACAGCATTTTCAGGAATCCCATCTGGTGGACAGGACCAGATGGATCCCTGTCTGGGAATGGGGCATGGGGAAGGGTTTGCTGCTCGCTCAGGGGGGCTCGGCTGTGCCCAAGCCTGGTCGGGTTGCGGGAGAACGAGTGCGCTCGTGTTATTGGAACGAACATCTCACTGTTGTTGGGGGAGAAACACCACACTGTTGTTACAGGAGGAACACCACAGTGATGGTGTTTAGTGTCCTTCACTTAATTCACCAAGGGGAAGTCATGTCTGACGAACCTTATAGCCTTCTATGATGGGATGACTGGCTGGCTGGACGAGGGGAGAGCCGTAGATGTTGTCTACCTTGACTGCAGCAAGCCTTTTGACAGCATCTCCCATGATATCCTCATACGGAAGCTCTGGAAGTGTAGTCTGGACGAGTGCATGGTGAGGTGGATTGAGGGCTGGCTGGATGGCAGAGGGGTCAGTACTGGGCCTGGTGCTGTTCAACTTGTTCATCAGTGACCTGGACGAGCATACTGAGTGCACCCAGAGCAAGTTTGCGAACGACACTAAGCTGGATGGAGTGGCCAACACTCCTGATGGCCACACTGCCATCCAGAGGGACCTGGACAAGCTGGAGAGTTGGGCAGAGAGGAACCTCATGAGATTCAATAAGGACAAGTGCAGGATCCTGCACCTGGGCAGGAATAATTCCAGGCATCAGTACAGATGAGGAGTCGACCTGCTGGAGAGCAACTCCACGGAGAGGGACCTGGGAGTCTTGGTTGACACCAAGTTAACTATGAGTCAGCAGTGCCCTCGTGGCCAAGAAGGCCAATGGGATCCTGGCCGCATTGGGAGGATGTTGCCAGCAGGTCAAGGGAGGTGATTCTGCACCTCTGCTCAGCTCTGGTGAGGCCGCACCTAGAGCACTGTGTGCAGTTCTGGGCTCCCCAGTATAAGAGGGACGTGGAGCTTC
>JAUBOD010000308.1:376817-387903 GCA_032353885.1 Nothura maculosa
CCCTGGGCAGCCTGTTCCACTGCTCTGTCACCCTCACTGGAAAGAAGTTCCCCCTCACCTGCAGGTGGAACCTCCTGGGCTTCAGTTTGCAGTGCCTGGTAAGGGAGGGCATTCGCATGAGAGTGCAGCAGAAAGCCCTGGCATCTGACTCAGCTGGGGACAGCATTTGAGCCCATGCAGATTCAGGGTGAGTCCCGAGAGGCTGAGGGAGGCCAAGCAGCACCTCTCCTTGGAAAGGGGATGGGACACAGAGAAGGACAAGCCTTACATTCCTGCGCAAGCTCCGGAGCAGATATATAACCTGTGAGCACCTAGAAGAGAAGGGAGAGTAACATGTGGCATCATTTCCGAAGTATATTTGTGTCCATAGAGTCCAGGACAAGCTACTCAAAGGACAGCTCCTGAGTGCTGCTGAGCACTCTGCGGGGAAGCAGGGAGAAGTTTTCCCAGGATCTGTCCCCAGAGGGATCCTGTTTGACAGTGTCATGAGCGATGGGGAGGCTGGAGCTGGCAGCTATTGGGAGGGGACAGCGAGCTGGGAAGCTCGCAAAGCATCTCGGAAATCGGGCTTGGAGTTTAAAGCATTTCATATAAAGGAGAAATGCTCCGGAGTGAACAAATGAGGAGAGCAGAGGGCCGGAAGGAGAACAGGGAGAGGGAGGTTGCGAGCTGCCACAAGAGGAATAACACTGCAGCACTACGAGAAAAGCTACCGTGCCATTAAAATGTATAAATAGGTGTGTTGCATATAGAAGGAATGAAGTAATGCGGGGCGGCCGTGCTGCCGAGGCCATATTTGGGCAGCGGGCTGGGGAGGAGCGCGGGCGCCGCAGGAGCCGGCCGCGGCGGCGAGCGAGGCGGGAGCCTGCAGCCCGCGGCCCCGCGCCGGTGAAACAGGATATGGGATTTCGTATGTGCTGAAGGCTGGGAGGAAGCAGGAACAGCGTGCACCTTGCCAGGCTGGGCACCGAGTCAGCTGCAGGCACTGAGATGTAGGTTAAGCTTTAGGGTGGTAGGTGTAGCAGGGAAGTGCTAGACCCGGCTGCACAGAGCAGCTGCACTTGTCCCCGCTGAACCTGGGGACGCAGGAGAGGCCGGAGGGAGCCCTGGGCTCGGCCCAGTGCCCTCGCAGGCTGCTGGCTCTCTGTGAGCCCTTGGTGCCCAGCAGCAGTTTGGCTGCCGCTTATTCTATCAACCCAATTCATGCCAATTTAATGTTACCTTCTGTAAGAAAAGTTAGTCCAGTGTCTCATGAGAGCAGCCTCTCTCCTTGGGAGGCCCCCAGCAGAGCTGTGGAGTATGAGCCTGCTCTGGAAACAGCTCAGACGGGGCCATTTGCCTCCTTTTGCTGCCCCTCAGCAGTTGTGTTTGTCAGGCAGTTCTCCTTGAGGCACTTACCAGGAAAGCACGTGCCCCAAACCCTTCTCCTAAGCTAATCCTGCTTCAGGATCACTGTGCTGGGACAAGGTTAGGGAAAACTTCTCTAATGTTATTCCCTGCTGTTCAGTATCTGCCTAGGGTGACTTTGCAGAGTGCTGAGGCAGTGCTGCCCAGGGCTGCAGTGCTGCCTTGGTCTGGGTGCCTGGCTGTAGGTGCAGAGTTTCCATTGGTGCAGTGGGTGCCTGGGTCAGCACACTTAATTCATCTGCACTTCCCAAAACAGGGAGATTTTGCAGGTGGGATGAACTAGAAAGAAAGGGAATAAGTCAACGTGGAAACTAGTCGTATGATTAACTCTGTCATACTCTAATTTAGAATCCTCTTCACTTCCCCTAGACGCTTTTATCGGTTCTATTATTTTGCTAGCACTTGGATGGCATATTAGGATACTACCGTTCACACCTAGAGTGACATCCAGGGGTTTGTGGCTCTCTGCAGGGAAGACCTGTGGAAGAGGCAGGTTTCCCACCCCTTGCCTAGATCCTCTCCTGCTGCCGGGGTGTCCGGGTGGAGCGTCGCCGAGCGGGATCCGGGAGCCGCTTCTGCTGCTCACCCGACACGAGCCCTCGCCGAGGCCGCGCGGCTCCTCGCCGGAGAGGCGCCCTCCGCATTCCGCAGTGCTGCTATTCTGGGTTATTGACACTTCTCGGCTGGTGTGTCAGCCGCTCCCTCAGGCTGGATTCAGCGGTGCTAATTTGGGCCTCCTGAGGAAACCGGCCTGGGACTCCCCCAGGGCAGAGCCGGGCACGGGGAAGCACCGCCAGGAAGGGCTCCAAGCCCCGGCATGCGCTCCAGTCTCCTGCGGGATGGCTCATGTCTTGTGGGCCCCAGAGCATGCACAGCCGGTGCGGCTCCCTGCGCCAGCCTTGTCCCCTGCAGAGCCCGGGATCACCCTCTGCCAGGTGCCCGGCAGCGGCTGCGCAGCCTTGGTCGTGTGTCACCACCAGGGCTGACCACCAAGGCAAGGCTACGGACAGGGGCTGCCCACCTCTTCCCTCTGATCCTCCCAATGACCTGGGAATAGTCCTCAGTGGTGCTGGAGACACTTGGCCAACCTTGGATCTCTTGGGCCTCGAAATTCTCCATGTTCCTGCTGTGTCCCAGGATCTTTGTTAGCGGAAGCCAGGAGACACCCACACCTCTTCCTTACCGGTGTCAGCCCCTGTGAAATATATTGAAGGCTTAGAGTGGGTTGATGAAATTCAGTTCTTTGGGTCTAGTTCAACAATTTATTTTTCCTCTCCTTGCACCTGCGGGGTAGGAAGATCTGATGCTGATTCATTCATCTTATTTGAGGCAGATCCATTGACCTGCTTTGACAAGCTCACCTGGGACGTGCAAATACATCCCTGCATAAGCATAAGTTCATGGGTAATGATGACTGTCAATAAGAAAAGGGTTTGTCTGTACAAGTAAATGCCCCATTCTTGGGGATTGTTTTCAGGCTGGGTTGTTATTCAGTCCTGGTGAGATGCATTAGATGCACTAGATGCACAAGATGGAAAATTTGGAATAGTTAACACAGGGTGACACTGTTGGTACCAGAACCAACTTCTGCTGTGGTCTAGCTGCCTAGATGCACTGCTGTGCTTCAGGAGCTGCATATTACCTGCACCAAGATAGAAAAAGCTCACCTGATGGGGCACACCTGGAAGAAACCTGATTGATCCATCTCTCCTTGGGTATGATCCAAGCTAAAATATAGGGAATGGCTGAACAGCAATGCCGACTTTGATTTTGGCCTTCCTCTAACATGCAATGTTCATTCAACATCCAGGTGTCTTTGGCACCTTGCTTGGGCAGCTGCCTATGAGACTTTGCCTGTGACCTGAGCCAAGGCCACCTGCAACCCATGGCCTGAGAGTGGGAGGGTTCGTTACTAAACCTCGAGCTGACTCATTCGCATGTTGGGACCAGAGTGGTGCCGGGGGCGGCTTGCCCAGGGCACAGCAGCAGCACTGCTCACACGTTGCTTTCATAGCCCTCGAGTGCATGAGGGCTCGGGCGGGCACAGTGACTTTGCAGGGGCTTTGCACTGGTGGCGGGGGCAGACAGGCCGTGCGGTGGCAGGGACATGGCCAGGTGGCCTCAGCCCGCTCTGATCAGCTTCCACAAGCCACAGGGGCTGGAGGGGCTTCCTGAATCAAAGCCTTGCATTTTATGAGTTGCCTTGTCATGATTTGACTTTACTGAGGTAATGGTCAGGCTCTTTTGGAAGCAGCAATTTCTGTCTCCAGCCCGCTGGAGCTAAGGTATATATGGTTTTGCATTTGAGATCCAAATATTATTGTCAAAGACACTTTGCAGAAGTCCATGTTTGATCCATGTTTCACTTCCAGCTGCTTGGTGCAGGTGTTTGTGAGGGTACCTCATGCACTAACACAGACTGGAAGAGATTCGTGATAAAGATGTTATCATGACTTCATGATAAAGATCCCAAGAAGAGCTGGAGAATTCCCCGGCAGGTTCCTGGGCAGTCTAGCCTTCAGGCTCTGTTTAGTCATCATAAAGCACAAAGAGTTTGAACACAAACATTACTTTTCTTTCCTTTTCTGGGCATATCTGAGATGGAGCTTGCCAGAGCAAGTGCTGAGGTGGCCCGTTGGCTGAAGCACAGTGCTGGGATTGCACAGGGTCCCAACAGACATAGGGGTATCCTGAATCCAAGGCCAGACATACCACTGGACGGGCTGGAAAGTGTGCGGATGTGTCTGTCCTCACACTCAACTCTTGTTCTCTAGAACAAATACATGAACTTCTTTATTGAAGGAAACGCCTGCAGAAGCACTGGTCTGTCTGGAAGCGGAGCCTCGTGATGAAGGGGAGCAGAACTGGCAAGGAGAACATTTGGAACAAGCTTGTGCACCTTGTTAGCAGCAAGTGCCCGGAGGCAGATACACTAGTGCCGAGGGGGAGACACATTCCAGAGTAGTTTGAGTCAGATGAGCTCCTCCCATGGCAGCTTCACTCAGCAAAGTAAGTATTTATAGCACAGGTTGGGGAGAGAAATTAAAGAAGAGCTTTCCAAAAGACACATAAATCACTCCAGGAGTTCAGCTCTGGGGTTCTGCATTATTTGCTTTAACAAGAACGAATAAAAGTGCTGTTGTTATTAGCAATATTTCTGAATATTATTTCATCAGCCTGCTTTTTGATTTAAAGGCATCTTTGAGCAAAGAGACGTTGCTGTAGCATTCACCTGCTTCCAGAGCTACTCCTGCAGGCTCTAAGGACATGCTCTGTTACACGGGAGAACGTGTTTTCTCCAGCACAGATCTGCTGAAAAGCACTTCAGAAGGTCTGTCCAGCGCGATGTTTGCTGTCAGAGCAGCTGGGAACACTCCAGGCCTGCCAGCAAAGCGGAGCAGGAAAGTCAGGAAGGTGCTGTACCCGGCCCGGGTGAGGAAGTATTTGCCACGCCAGGAGAAAGACTTAGCCAGGCGGTGGCTGCTCGTCTTTGCTGGCATTATTCTCATGCAAGTCTTAACTGAGGATCTTGAGCAGGAGAGACTGGCTGGGGAGCAGGGCCGCCGAGCCCCTCCGTGCCGGGCAGCAGCGGCGCTGCCGCCGGCTCCGCTCGGGGCGGCAGCGAACGGCTCCAGAGGACACGGGGCTCTTCCCGAGGCCCCGGGAGTCACTTTCTCATCCGCTTTCACGCAGCAGCCTCTCATGCAGACCGCAGCTGAGGTGCCCCTGCAAGCAAGGAGACAACTTCACGGTTTCTGAGGGCAGTGCGTGGCCAGTCCCTCCCGTGCAGAGCACTGGGCTGTGGGTTCAGAGCTCTCCTGCTCCAGGACAGCAGCCGCCGTCACCCAGAGGCAGCCTGTGGCCTCTGGCCCCGCTCAGCAGGAACGAGGGAACTCCGGACGGTGCCATGGTGGCCAGAGGAGCATCCAGGAAAGCCCAGGGCTGCAGCAAGAGCTGTGGGGCTTTTGAGACTTCAAGGCGGGGTTTCCAAGAGGATTGCAACAAAGGACTGCAGGAATTAGATGTACACTCATGTGTTGGATTTGTACTGTGTTTACTTTCTTGTTATTGTATAACTTCTTTCAGTGCCTGTGTTTGCATGTCATAATTTAGTGTTAATTTGCACAGAAGTAGAAAATAGTTGCTCAGCTCTCAAAGCAATAGGAGGTCGAAAATGCTGTATGTTCCTCTCCCTCTGTAATGCTGTCAGAATAAAATTGCTGAGACCAAGATTTCACAGTGTGTTTTAACTAAGATTTTAAAATGAAGATTGCTGCTGTGCTGTCCCCTAAATACTGCTGGCCAGCATGGGGAAATGAAACTGTCCAGCAAGCAGGAGCCTTGGGGGTGGCCATGGCACCCGGACACGGTTCACAGGCCTGGGCTGGCACTGCGGCTCTGACCAGGATTACGGGATGCAACGTGAACTACGGCACTGGAGTAAGATGTCCTGGGAAAAAGAAGTTGGGAACCCCCTGAAGGAAAGCGTTGGAAATGCTAGGAAAGGGCTGGCCATGTGGGAGGCTGAGCCAGAGGTCCTTTCCAAGTAACACTTCCAGGATTTCTGTTTCTTGGGGGATTTATGGGAATTTAGCAGCACTCTGAGGTTCTCTGTGTGAAGCGTGAGATTTGCCACTGGTGCAGGGCAGCAGATGCCCAGTGTCATTTGGGCAGAGCAGAAGTGATGGTGCCTGAGGTCTGCACAGCAAGGTGTAGAGCTGGGCTGTTGCCTTCCACATGAGAGGGCATGAAGTGAGTGAGACATAAAGCAGCGGGCTCTGGACCTGCCTCCTCTGCTCATCCGGCCACAGGGTCTGTCGCCTGAGAGCCACCCAAAGCCCCTGGCTTAGCCCCTGACTAAGCTTTGCAGCCGGTGCTTTTCGAGTTTATTGGCATTGAGTTTCCTGGGCTGCTTTATCACCTGGTCCCTCAGGGCAGGAGTCAGGTGCCCTACTTTAGGTATCCTGAGGAAGTCTGACTAAGTCTGCGTAGGATTTCCCCCAGCGCGATGCCCTGGGGAGCTGCTGGGAAGCTTAGGCTTGGGAAATGCCACCCACCAGCATTTCCAAACCATGGCCCAACCCTCTTCCGAGCCATGGCCCATGCTCTGCGCTCAGGTCCTCCGGAGGACAAGGGTCAGGCCCAAAAGGCCACTCCACAGCTTTGCAGTCCCCAGCCGTGCTGGTCAGGGGTGCAACCTCCCTCTTTAAAGATCGACCTCCATCAGGTCATTCAGGGCCTGTCCAGACGAACTTTTAGAATGGTCAGGGATGGACCTCCTTGGGCAACCTGTTCCAGTTGTCCAGGTCTCAGGTATCTTCCATACCCTGTAGCTGCTGTGACTCAGCTGTTCATCAAGCAGCTTCTCTCAGAAAGCACCTCTTTTCACGGTAAAAACATAGAATCCTTAAGGATGAAGAGACATCTAGAGGTCATCACACGCAGGGTCACCCAGAGCATGGGCACAGGCTGCATCCAAGAGGGTTGGGAAGATCTCCAGAGAAAGAGATTCCTCTCTGGGCAGCCTGTGCCAGGGCTCTGGCACCATCACTGACAAGACATTTTCCCTTAAGTTCCTGGGGAACTTTTGGCGCTTCAGTTTGTGGCCATTTCCTCTAGTTTTATCAGTGGCCACCACAGAAAAGAAGCTGGTCCATCCTGAGGAACCTGAGATGTCCTGAGGAACATAATTCCTCACACCCTCCTAAGAGTGGAGCTCTGCCTTGGGGCTTCTTGAAATACAGCTACCATACCTTGGTTACCTTGAACTAAATGCAGCTAATAAATAAATAAATATAAAACTAAGACACAAACAAAATTGGGTTTCTTCATTTCAACCGGATGACCGAGCAATTGCTCCCCATACTGGAAGCGCAGAGTAGACTTTGTGAGGAAGGGCTGATTTTCCCGAAGCCCGGCATGTTCCAAAGGCATCACGAGAGGGCAGCAGAGACGGAGTTTGGGCAGGACACACCAAGGCGGCGACCTGCGGCATTGCAGAGCCAGATCTTAAACCGCAATGGCGCAGAAATCCTGGAGATGCTGTCAGCACCTTGCAGAAGGCAGATTTGATGGGAAAGCAGAGCCTGCCAAAGCGGATTTGCGCTTTAGGGTAGATCCAGCAAAAGGCTATGGCCTTTAAGCGCTTTTAAGAGCCTTAAGAGCACTTAAATGTGGCCAGCCCATCACTGAGTCTCCCTCGGTTTTGTGGCTCCGCATGGGGCAGGATGGTGACCTGTGGTGTACGGTGATGCAGATGGAGCAGACACCACCTTCAATATACATCCGAACGGGACATCTACAGCCTAAGCCAACGCTGAAAAATCCATTTTGGACCTGCTGCCTTGAATGAGCTAATTTCAACTAGGATCATCGCACTGCGTGTGCTGCCCAGGCTGCAGCGTCCCACGGCACGGGCAGCCCCTGCTCCTGCCCTTGCATTCCTGTTTGTTGCAACACTTTGGGCTTGATGCAACACGCAGGGAACCCGCCCTGAGCAACAGAGGAAGGGAAGGCGGGTGTGGGGAGCGTGTCCCTGGCGTGGAGCCGTCATGCCGAGCAGGGGCTGCAGCTCCGGGCAGGAATCGTCTGCTCTGCACGCCCGGGCACCCTGGCTCTGCCGCCTGCCCTGCTGCCTTCTCCTCCCCAAACACCCGCTTTCCATCTCCTCCTGCTCCACAGCTTCCCAGTCCACACTACGGCCCCAAGTCCTTCATGCCACCCGTGCCTCTGCTCCCACCAACCTCTTTCTTTATCCCGGTCTCTTTGCACTGTTCTCTCCCTTCCTGCTGCTGGGAATGGGCCCCTTTGCTCCAGCACAGATCTCTGCAGGCAAAGTCACCTCGTGTCCAAAGCAACCTGCTCCCGGTCGTGCTGGGGCCAATCCCTGCAATGCTCCTGCTCTGCGCCTTGCTAGGGAATGGCTGCTGGGACCGATCCGGCCATTTATCACTACAGTCAATCCCAATCCAGTCTCCAGCAGCATTCCCAGGAGCTACTTCTTTTAGTGCTATAGGTTTATCCTAAGGGACGAGGCACACCGGGGTTTCTCTGCCTCTCCCATCACATATGAGCTGCAGTACTTTGAAGATGCTGCTGAAGAGCTGCCTCTTGCCCTATGCACCTGATGCTGCAACAACAACACACCTGTGACCCCAGCTTCTCTTCTGTCCCCATCTGGACATAGAGCTGCCCAACGCGCTTTCAGGGGGAGCTGGGTTATAACCAGCCCAGCCCAGAAATAGAAGGTTGTGGGGCAGCTTCCCGACCCTGCACCCTAGGCCCAGGCTGCAGCGCTGCCCAGGATCGCCGGGCACCAGCCTTGCTCCATGTGGAGACACGCCAGGGGAATTATAAACACAGCTGCTTTCATTAGACACATTATTCACCCTCTGGCTCAGGCTAATCCCTTCTGTCGGACTGATACTGTCTCCGGAGCGCAATGGAAGGAATGGGAGATAGTGGAAAAAATATTAAAATGCTTTTTCACAGTTGTGTTGCCCTGCCTGGCTTCGAGGTTATGAGCTGCATGACTTCGTCTCCTCAGAGGGGATATTGCAGAACAACAGGGGACACAATCGGATGCCTGTAAAGGATATTGTTGAGGAGCCTCTCGACAGGAGGCAAGAGAGAAGGGAAACAATAAAAAATCTGTAGAACTAGGAAGATTCTAGTGAGCATTAATTAAAGGGGTGTAGCTCTCCTTGCCTCCCAGCCTTACAGCAAAAGGCCATGGCACAAAACCAACTAAAAGCTGAGCATTGCAAGGCTGACCAAGGGAAGCGTCCACTCATACAACACAAAAGGAGTGAAAACTCTTGCCTGCAGACTATCTAACTACAAGGACCCTTATAAAATACCCTAACGGTTCCAGCACTTATGCATCCCTAAGCAAGGGAATGTTCTTCAGTTTACTGTTTTCTTGCTCACAAATAGCACACTCCAAAAATTGATTGGGACTTTATATCACAGGACTATGTGGCTCAGCGTGCCTAGTCACTAGCCTAATGTTTTAGCCGTGTTTTCACTCCCTGTATTGGAAATCCCTTCTGGAAACACTTCCCCCCGCTTCCCGGTGCTTTCCTTTCCTTGGAGGGTTCTCCCAGGCCCTGCTCGGGGGTTTTCCGCCCTGCCTTGCTCCTGCTTCCTCCCTTTCCTTGGCTTTGGTTCTGCAGAAGGCCGGGAGGTGCCAACCCGCACTGACACTCCCACCCGCGCCAGCCAGAATGACACGGAGCTGGCAGGAATGGGCACGAATGGGCACGTGGGGAGGCCGCCACCGCCACAAAGCCTCTTCGTCCTCTGCAGAGCCAGTGGGAAGCCGGGAACCACCAGGACATTTCGGTGGAGGCCCAAGGGAGGCGAGCGCCACCACAGAGCGCGCCGGCCTTGGCCCAGCCGGGAAGCCGGGATGCAGGCAGGAGCTGCGGAGCGGAGAGCCCCGGCGGCGGCTGTGACGGCGTCGGGGACACAGTGGGGACCAGGGCAGTGTTGAGGACTGGGCAGCGAGACCGGAAGGCACCGGGTGCACAGCAGCGGCCTTGGCTGCATGGAATGACCTGGGAACACGGAATGGACCTGGGGAACGTGGTGTGACCTGGGAACGCGGCTGGGGCGTGACACACGTGGGGTGACACAAGAAAACACTGGTGTCCCCCGAGATACCCAGGATGACCTGGGAGTGTGGCAAGGCCCAGCGGGACACGTCACAACACAGCAGCACGTCTGGCCTGGGGCACATGCGGTGACATGGGCCCACGGCAGAGACATGTTGCATACGGGGGGCCTGAGGCACATGCAGTGACATGGGCCCATGGCAGGGACACGTAGTGACATGGGGCGCCTCGAGGCACATGTGGTGACACGGGCCCACAGCAGGGACACGTAGCGACATGGGGCGCCTGGGGCACATGTGGTGACACGGGCTCATGGCAGGGACACATAGCGACACGGGGCACCCCGGGGCACACGCGGTGACATGGGTCCACGGCAGGGACATGTAGCGACATGGGGCGCCTCGAGGCACATGTGGTGACATGAGCCCATGGCAGGGACATGTAGCGACACGGGACACCCTGGGGTACACGCGGTGACACAGGCCCACGGCAGGGACACGTAGCGACATGGGGTGCTTGGGGCACATGTGGTGACACGGGCTCATGGCAGGGACACATAGCGACATGGGGTGCCTGGGGCACATGCGGTGACATGGGCCCATGGCAGGGACACGCAGCGACACGGGGCACCTCGGGGCACACGCGGTGACACGGGCTCATGGCAGGGACATGTAGCGACACAGGGCGCCTGGGGCACACGCGGTGACACAGGCTCATGGCAGGGACACGTAGCGACATGGGGCACCTCGGGGCACATGCGGTGACATGGGCCCATGGCAGGGACACACAGCGACATGAGGCGCCCCGGGGCACACGCGGTGACACGGGCCCATGGCAGGGACACGTCGCACACAGGGCGCCTCGGGGCACAGGGCGCAGCCCCGTCGCCCAGGCGGCCCCTCTGGGTCCCCGAGGAGCAGTGCGATGGGTGACACGTGGGACACGGGGCACACTGGGGACACGGGGCACACTGGGGACACCGAGGCCGCCCCGCCGGCGGCGCCTGGGCCCGGGGCGGGCGCCGAGGCCGTGGCCGTGGCCGTGGCGGGCGGGCGGGCAGCCTC
>JAUBOD010000308.1:388003-423189 GCA_032353885.1 Nothura maculosa
CGGAAGGGGGGCGGGATGCAGCGCGCGCGCCCGCGCCCCCCGCGCGCTCCCAGGTAAGCGCCGCCGAACCGAGCCGGGCCGAACCGAACCAGGCCAGACCGGACCGAGCCGGGCTCGACCGAACCGCACGGGACTGCGCCGGGCCGGAGGGCGGCGGCGGCGGCGGCTCCGGGGGCTTCTCGCCGCGGCCCCGCTCGTTGCCGCCTGCGGCACCTGCGCCCTTTGTGCGGCCCGAGGCGGCGCGGGGGCCGCGGCGCCTCCTCCCGCTGCCCGCCCTGGCCCCGGCGCCAGCCAGGCCCCCGCCAGCCGCATCTGCTCAGTTAGTTCCTTAGTTAGTTGTTCTCTCTCCTTTATCTGCTCGGGCTCGCGACCGTTAAGCTGGAGTTTGGGGAAAGGCAGAGCTTGAGAGTCTGCAGCTCCTCGGTGGTGCCTTTTCGGAGGGATTTATTTCTTTATTTGAGCCTAAGGTGAAAGGAGGGAGAGGGAAGAAAGGCTCAGTCGCTCCGTGGGTGTTTTGTGCTGCTGCTGGGGGCAGGAAGGGGGGAATCTGGAGGGGTCCCGCGCGGGCTTCTGCGCTTGAAACTCCAAAGAGGAAAAGAAGCGAGCGGCGTTGGGAGCCTCTGCTTGAGAGGCCGCGCTCCTTCCCTCCTCGGCTGAATCCAAGGGTTTTTTAAAGGAAAAGCTCTAAAAGGGCCATGGAAGCGGCTCCTGCGGGCAGGGAGGCCGCCCTGCTTGTCCCGCGGCCGCTCGGGAGGGAAGGAGAGGGAGGAGGAGGATGAGGAGGGTGCCCGGAGCAGCCCTGCTGAGTGGGGCTGCTGCGTGTGGGGTGGCCCCTGTGCGGGACGCGCTGTGGGGGCGGCTGCTCTGCTGCTCACACACAGCCTGCGCCCTCCCGCCTATCCCAGGCCGCTGGAAGAGCAGCTTGTCTTGGAATGCCTTGGAAGAGGCACTTCCAGGAGCCTCTGTGTCTGTCCAGGTGAAGCCCGTAGCCTTGGTTCCCTTTTCCTGCTAGATGAGGATTGCTCAGGTGACCCTATCCCTGTTTGAGCCATTGCTCCCCTCAGCAGCTCCCCTCTTTCCCATTCAATTCCCGGTCCCTGGTTTGGTGGAGAAGGCCCTTGATGTTGTGCTGCATCTCGTGAGCTTGGCTTCTGTAGGCAGCGCTGCCCTGGGCACCCCGAAGCCGTGAGCACAGGTCTGTGGGGAGCGAAGGAGCCGAGAACAACTGGAACCAGGTGTGCTGAAAACCATCGGTTCTGCAGGTCAAAGTAGGTGACTCTGCTGAGAGACCTCCTTGGATGACCCTAAATGGAGACTTGGAGCTTCCAGTCCTGAACGGAGCTGAGGAGAGAATGGAAGAAGTTGCTGGACACTTCACATGGAGTCCAAAGTGAGATGGAAGAGGACTGGATGGTTCTTGCCCAGAAGAGCTCCCGTTTCCTGTGTTTGTCATGGTCGCTGGTTCGCGGCCTCCTGCTCCAGATGCTCTAGAGTAGCTTCATGTTGGTCAAGTTGAGGGTGCCAGAGCCCTGGCACAGGCTGCGCGGGGAGGCTCTGGAGCCTCCTTCTCTGGAGGCCTTCAGAGCCCGCCTGGATGCAGCCTGTGCTCTGGGTGTCCCTGCTGGAGCAGGAGGCTTGGACGCGATGGTCTCTGGAGGTCCCTTCCAACCTCATCATGTGAAATGGCAGTAAGTCCTATGGCAGGACGCCTGGGCCCTCCTCGTCCCCAAGCTTCCATCCCTGCACCTTTCCTGGCTCTGCTCCAGGCTCATTCCCTACTGGAGCTTCAGGGTGAGATCTGGTGTCTCATTCCCGTATTCCCTCGATGTCTGCCCTCTCCTTGGGCCATTCCTGTCGGCTCTGCTTGCCAAACTCTGCTCCAACTGCTTTGTAGCTGCAGCTGTTTTTGCAGGTTCCCGGTTACTGCACAGTTGTTCCTCGTGTGTTTATTTTAGGGGGTTATAAACTGATTCCTTTTTTTTTTCTCTTAAAAAAAAAAAAGTTGGAACTTGATCCGGAAAACCTCCTTTTTCTTCCCGTTCATGGTTTGGTTGAGAAACTGCTCTGTAGGAGGTGGCAGCTGAGCCCTTCACGGTGGTGCCTGCCCCGCTCCTGCCCTGGGATTTGGGATGTGTTTTCCCAGGCTTTCAAGCCACTCATCCTGTACCTGTGTGCAATGCTTGACTTCTAGCAGCCAACATGTGTTGGGGAGTTTCAAGTTTCTTAATCTTGTGAAATTAGGAATTTGGCTGAGGAATAAAGAGGTTAGAAGAGATTTCCCCTCCCTCCTTGAACATTTTGTTGTTTTGTTTAGCCGGAATGTTTGTAGTCAAACAGAGCTACATTTTTTTTTCTTTCATAGCATAGAGAGCTAAACCCAGTGTTTCTTGGTCTTTCTTCCAAGCCTGTGTGAAGTGCAGAGCAGTGGTTAAGGTAAAGGTGCCACTGCTGACCAAGCAGCCGTGGTGTGTGACCCTCATGATCCTCCTGGCGCTTCCGAGAGCGAGTGCTTAACGTGGAGGTTGTTTTCACAAATAGTAAGTGGCTTCGATGAAGGGCCAACTGGATGGAGCACCCAGCGCAGCTCAAGTGATCCACTGCCCTCCTGGTGACAAATGTGCTGCCTTCCCGCCCTGGTTGGCTTCCTTCTGCCTGTTTCCTAAGGGTCCCTTTTGCAAGTTGAGCTGCAAGTAGGTGCTGGGTGCTGTGGTGATGATTCCACATGGAGGAATCACTGGCTGGGAAGAGGCCAGGAGCCGGGGCTCCTCTCTTTTGTTAGAGACAGGCGGTGGGTTTTTGTTTGCTTGGCCTGTCCCCCTTCCCCCACGGGCTGCATTGAGCGCTCAGCAGTCATTTGTATGCAAGAATTCCAAGGAAAATGTTTGGAAGCGCTTGAATGGCCAACGGCCCTGGGAAAGGGCTGCCCTGTGGAGGGCGGCTGTGCAGGTTGTCACTGAAGGAGGTGAAGGAAAGCCCAGATCCAAGAGCCACGTCCCGGTGGGTGCGAGAGGGTGTCCGTGCCCTCTGGGGAGCCTGGGGCCGAGTGTGGGGAACAGGAAGGATGCGCTCGCTCCCTGTGCCGCTCCTCCTCCAGGGAGCAGCTCGGAGGATCCGGGAATTGCTCGCTGCCTTTCTTTCCTTAAGCTCCTTGGTCTGCTCCTGCCCCCGGGGCTGTCACTGGGAAGCCAGGCCTGGTGCCAGGCATGCCCTTGGCTCGGGAAGACTGTGGGACTTGGGGACTTCCTGGAGCTTCACTGAAAACCGGGTAAAATTTGTGTATTTTAAACAATCTCGGGGCAAAGGGGCTCTCCAGGGACCCTGTTCCCTCGCTCCTCTCCACAGCTCCTGCAGTGCTGACATTTCCTCTCTCGTAGCACTCCCCTCCCATGGCAGTGTCTAGGGCACTGCTGGCAACTCTAGGGAAATGCTGGTACGTGTGTTGAGTTGAGAAACGAAGGAAATAGGCTGACATGGTCAGTTTAGCACTGCACTGTGTAACAGATTCCTGTCTTGGATGCTGGTTAACTTTGGTTCTGATGCTCTTCTAGTGGCCTCTGAGATGAGAGCTCGCCCAGAAGTGCGAGTGCTTTCGGGCTGGGGAGTATCCAAACGTGCTGCTTCCTTCGGCGCTGGCAAACGGTCCTGCTGCCTGGAAACGTGTGGGAGGAAAAGCGGATTCTTGGTTCGGTGACCCCTTTGGGGAGAAGAGCAGCTGGGCTTTAACAAACTGGTTAAAACTGTGTAGGCCCCCAAGCTCTCCCGAGACATCTCTGCTTTCCTAGAAGCTTCCTTTAACAAGCTGATTTCTCAGGCTGATTGCTTGCAGATGAGATCATGCAGTGTGTTTTGCAGGGAAAGAATCCGAACTCGCCCTGGTGAGCCAGATTTAACACGCGTCACGTGGGCAGTGTCCTCACGGCACCATAGGAAACACCCGAGTGCTGCTCCGGGGGCAGCTCCGCGCTCCCAAAGGGCTCCGTGGATACAGAGGGTGCCAAGGGATGCCCTTCAGTGCCTGGCCCCGCTGCTCGGGCAGCAACAGGAGGCACCACGGGAGGGTTTCACCTCTTCTTAGTTCTTTCTCTCTAGCTCGTGTGGGGCTGGGCTAAACCCAACTCATCTGCCTCAATTCCACTGTTGGCTCCAGCAAAGGAATTTGTGTAGAACTGATAATGCTGTTGCTGTTAATGCATGAGAACTTGGTGTTAGAAACTGAATATTCATTCTTGGCTGGCACAAAACCTCGCTCCTTCTTGCAAGGTTCCTGTTTTCCCTTTTCCCCAATAGCAGCTGGGTTTAAGGTGTCCTTAGTGGGCCTCTTCCAAAATAACCACAGCTGGTATTTGAGTGAGGGGAATTAACAGGATGCTTCTAAGGTGCTGGTGGGTGCTCTCAGCATAAGTTGAAAGGCTTTCTTGCAGGTGACTCTGCCCAGGTGAAGGGGTTTTGCTTTAAAATGGAAATTTTAAAAATTTGAAGTTCCTTGTGTCTAGAATGATTTTGTTAAAAATAGTTTTGTTAATATCATGGAAGAGAAGAGGGAGCTGCTTGTTGGCAGTTTCTAGTTTGGAATATTTGTGCAAAGTTCTGATTTTGTGCATAACAAAAGTCAGCATCTGCTGCACGTCTCCTATTTGTGCATCTCCTGTGGCCTCGCACCGTTTTATTCCCGAGCTAAAGTAGTTATGAATGTGAGTTCCTTCAGTTCCATTTCCTTGCTCCGTGATTGCTAATCCCAGGATCCCTGCTTTTTGATGGGAAAGCCTGGTAAAGCACTTGTTGCTCGGCCTGGTTTCGCTGGGCTCTGTGTTTTTCTTAGCAGCTCAAGCAGTTTGTTCTCCCAGCTGCTCTTGGACGGGGTCCCGCTTGGGCCCGCGGCCGCTGCCCGGAGGAGCGTCGGGTGCACGTGGGGTCTGCAGCCCATGGAGCGCTTCCCAAAGCCGGGTTTGTCCGGGAGGCCTCGGGCTGGGAGCACCGGCCCCTCGGACGCGCGAGCAAGCGGTTAAGCTGGGTGGAGTTGGTCCAAAGCTGGATGCGAGGGCCCGTCTGCTCGCAGCGCTCCGGGTGTTTGCTTGGAAGGGCTCCCGGCTGGATGATGCTCTCCCGACCTCGTTTGACTCCCTCTCCGTGATGTCCGCGCGCTGGGTCCGTGGCCGAGCTCTGCGGTGCTCGATGCCTGGTGAACCTGGAGCGGGTGCCGCAGGAGCGGCTCCCGGGAGAGCTCCTAGGCTCTGGATGCGCCCGGGAGACGCGGGAGCAGGGAGGGACAAATGAAGCCAGCAGTTGTGCTCCTTCCCGGGGGTTGTTGTGCGTCTCCGCCGCCAGCTGCCATTTGGAAGCCAGCAGAGGGTGGGGTGTTTTCCTCCAAGCAGATGAATTTCTGCAGCGAAAAGGAGAAGTTAGGTCACTTTCTCTGGGAATAGCATTTAAGGTGTAAAAGGGTCTGACCTCTCAGCAACGGAGATCTGAACAGGGTGCAGACCGTGACGTGGAGTCCACAGAGCATCCAGTTTGCAGCTCGTCTTTTTCCTTCAGGGATAAGAGTCTGGGCACCTCTTTGTTGAAAGCATTGCCTGGATCCTGTTTGTGTGGAGTCTTTCTGGAGAGCTGAACTAGCCAAGTTTCATGATTTGTTGTCCATTTGCAGTATTGCTGTTTTCTTTTGCTTGTCGTCCTCCTCTTTGTCCCGCTGCAGTGCACAAAGCAAGCTGCAGCAGCAGGGCCTGCAGCACTGGTATTCCCTGGTATAACCTGTGGGACAGCCTGTGTAGAGGTCCATGCTGACAAGATGTCCTCTGGCCAGTGCTGTATGTCGATCCTTTGGGTTAATCCTGCTAAATCCCAGGTGGGAAGAGCTAAGGTTGGCTTTGCCAGCCAGCTGCCCTCTCCAGGAAACTGGTGAGACCTCCTGGAGACGTCTTGCCCTGAGGCCTGGTTTTTGCAGCTGCTGTGAACTTCTTGAGGACTACTGCTAGGAGGGTCGGACTTGGGTCTCAAACAGGATCAATATTGGGGCACAGATACTGGGTTCCAGTGTCTGCCAGTGCAGAATCAGCCCCCGTTGCCTCAGTGAGGCCAGCTCTGTTTCCCAAGCTCTAGAAGTATCTCTTAAGAGACTTGCATCCTGTTCCTCTGGGGAAGCCGTGGCAGGAATTATTCCACCTCTACTCCTCCTCTAGCTCAGTGTCATGGAAATGCAGTGTGGGAAGGACCCTTGGAGGTTTGGCCTCTTGCTTGACGCAGGCATGGGATGAACTCGGCCATGGCTTTGGCAGAGCCTGGAAGATGGCCAGGATGGGACATCCATGGCCTTTGGTGGCTTTGTGCCTGTGAACCACCTTGCAGTGCGAGTTGTCCGTGTGGCTTTGAACTGCCTCATCCTGCAGGCTTGAAAACATGGAAGTGAACTTGGGAAATATCCCAGGAGGAAAAAGTGTAATGCATAATATATGTATATATTTATAGATATAGATATAAAATACATAATGCTTGGTAGGGAATCTATGAGCATCTCCTAGCTGCATTTCTGTAGATGAAAGGCAAGCATCTTGTTAGGTTTGTTCCTTCAGGCTGCTTGGGACATTGCAGGTGAGATAGGACAGGTACAGCCAGAGTCCTGCTGTGTAAATGTGTAAATAAAGTCACAGATGTTTTCCCACCAGCTTTAGATATATAAAATACATATTTTCTGCCCAGATATGAGGTGCTCTTGTCAGCAAGCCTGGGATGAGCCCTAGGAGCATCCCTTACCCTGAAGCTTAGTGCGGGCTTGGGTGCAGCCCAGCTGTTGAGACCAGGCTGAGGCCACACATACAGGAGACATGTGGTTGCCCTTCATCTACCCTTGCCAGTCGCTTGGAATGGGAGGAGAGGATTTTCCCAGAGACTTGCATTTATTTCCAAAGAAATTCCAGGTTGTGAGATGAACATATCTGTTGGAGTGAGTGTCTGAGCTGCCCGTCGTGCTATGGGAGCACCATAGCACCAAGGGATACACTTCCCTGTATCTGGGAAGTCACCTTGCCTCCCGAAATGCCCCAGCTTCTGGATGCAGTTGAGGTCAGTGAGTGGCACATGATCAGGCCGGAGGCCTCCCTGTTCATCCGGGCTGGATTTCTGCAGACCAGGCTGGCGATGGTGACATCTCTGTGCTTGCTTAGGCCATGGAGGGACATGGTTGAAATGCAAGGAGCTGCTGAGGAGGTAAAAACTCCTCTGGGCACAGCCTCTGTGCTGAGAGAGCCAAATGGGGGCATCCCGGGACACTGTCATTGCTTCGTATGGGTGCAGGGATCACGTCGCCTTCGGACCTGCCAGTGTCCATGGCCTCTGCGCTGGAGAAGGAGCGAATGGCCCGGGCATGTGGAATGGAGGAGGAGCAAGATCAAGTCCCCTTTGCTGACCCGAAGCATGGGGGCTCCTCAGGCTTCCTCGTGATGCTGTGAACTGGAGCCCTCGGGTGAGCTGTGCCCTGTATTCGGCAGGAGCCTTGTGCTCCTGTTTTAGTGCGCACCAAACTCGGGCAGATCTGGTGCTGTGGAGTGAGGAACATTGTCTTTGGGTGCCCTAAGGTCTTGCTCTCTCTGAGGAACCACAGAAATGGGGATTGCTGTTGGCAGCTGCTCTGTGCGGGCTAACTCGGGCCTGACGGGCAGAGGTTGGCAATGGGGCTTGTGTGGCCCTGGGACCCTGGAGCTCTGTAGGACTCCAGGGGCCTTGAGCAGAGGCCCATGGTGTTGGCAGCTTGTTTTGGGGTCAGGTCTCTGGTACAGCACCTCTGCAGCACTGTGCCCAGATGTACCAGACCAGAGCTGTGTCTACCACAAGCTCTGCCCACTCACTAGCTCTGTGGGTTTGGGGTCTGTGGCAGGACAGAGTGTCTGCTCTGTGCCCAGGCTCTCCCACGTGGTGTTGGTCCTGCTGAGGCTTCCAGCTGCTTCTCGTGGTTTGCTTTGGCTTTCGGCTTGGCTTCCCCGTGTCTCCAGAATGAGGTCTGCAGGGAGGCAAGTTGAGCAGCTTGAGGAGCTGCTCAAGTGCTGGTCCCTCCAGGTCCCCACAACCTGTAATTTTCTGACCTGAAACAAGCCCGATGCGGGCTTGCTGGGCAAGCTTCTAGGGGACAGTTAGACATGGAGAGGAGGCAGCGCCTGTAAGAAGGGCGGCCTGGACACCCTTCCAGCTCAGCCCTTTAGTGGTAGCTCTTTTTGCCCCTTCCTTGTGGTAGAGGAAAGAGCAGGTCTGCTGCAACAGGGCAGGAAGGTGCCAAGGTTTGCTGCTTAGGGCAGCAGATAGTCCCTTGCTTAAAGAAGAGGGATCAGCTTAGGAAGAGGCCAGGAGCCAGCCAAGCAGGATTTAGATGTCTCAAGCTGCCTCCAGCCACTAAAACCCAGGCCAGAGCCTTATTTGCTCCTGGGAGCGAGTTGGGCCCTTTGTGGGGCCGCAGGGCGCGAGGCTGCAGGCTCTGCTTGCTTGGTGTCTTGTCCCCTCTCCAAGCTCTTCCAGGACTCCCACAGTAGGTGCAGCTGGCCCCGGAGCTGGAGGTGCCAGCCCAGGTACCTGCCAGGACACCACGGCTTGGCACATGGACAGGCCTTTTCAGAGGCGGCCACCAAGGCTGCCCAAACTTGCCCTCGTCCTAGTGCCAAGTCCTGCTTGGTCTCTGGCCTTCCCGGGCTGTGTGGCTGGAGGCTGCTTGCTCTGAATCCTGGGATCCTGGCAGACCTGGAGCAATCCAGAGCACCTCCTGCGCTAGCTCTGCATGGAGAGTCCCTGGTAGGAGGGGCGGCTGCCCCTAGTGCTGGGGCGACCCGCTGCGCTGCCGCAGGGGCAGATGCCAGGCAGCAAGAAGCTTTCGGGCTCTGGCCTCGTCTTGTCTTTTCTTGCTTCATGTGCATTCCTGTATCCCAGCTAGCTGGGCTTGCTCTGTGGCTGCAAGTTTCAGCGTCTGGTGCCTCCTCTCTTGGCCTTAGTTTTTGCTATGTGATTAGGAGGATCCTCAGGAGCTTTGTGGGGCTCTGCAGAGGAGGGATCTGGTCAGGCGTTCAGGTCTGTCGATTTGCTTTAGCTGTTTGCCTAAACGTTAATGTGTCTCGATGCCTTTGCCTTAGCATCAAAGTGTTTGTCAGTGTTACAAGGGCCCTGAGACAGAGAAAAGGCAGATCTTAACTGCGTGTGAGCTGCCAGCACCCCCAAATCTCAGATTTGGGCTTTGCTGCTTGGACTCAGCTGACTATAGGTGCTATTTTTAAGTATAGCAGTGGTTGGGGGGAAAGCTTTTTGAAACATATCAGAAGAGATAAAGCCAGTTCCAAGAGCAAAATAAATTTTAAAGAAAACAAAAATATGATTTAAACCTCTTAAAACATGTCAGCCTTATAAGCAACTCCAAGGCGCTGTTTTCTGCTTTGTGTGACCTCCTTTTATCTCTTCCATTCTGCTTTTGAAATACCCGTGGGTTGCAAGGATTCCACATGACTCCTTGGAAACAGCCAAATTGCCCCACATCAGAATAAACAGGCTTTTGTGCCTGAGTTTGTGTGTGGAACGTAGGTATTTGTTAATGGCTCTTCCTCTTAATTGATTTGATCTCTTCGGAAGCCAAACGCAGTCGTTGGAGAAACGGCCCAGTGCCAGGCAGGGCTGAGCTGGGGCTGCTCCCTTGCTGCTTGCAAAGCTGCTCGTGCTGCAAAAAGCCGTTCTGTGCGAAACCAAAACAGGGGCTGTTGATGTTATTTCTAGTCCTTTGAGAAGATGACTTACTGGTCACATGTGCTGTTATGAGGTCATTAGGAAGTCTCTCAAACACCCAGTTTGAGAAAGGATGATGCTATTGCAGAACTATGCTCCCGCTGAGATGCAAGATGCAGAACTTACTGAAATACTTCAGTTTGTAATAGCTTTGAGTGGGATTTGTTATCGTGTGCGTTTGGGCTTACTCCAGGAAGGGAGGGGGAAAGGACTGTTTTCTGCTTTGTCTTTATGCCTAGAACTGCTTAGTGAACATGTAGCTGTGTTTGGGTTGAGTTGCAATTCAGAGGGCATTGAGCAGAGAGCTCATTTTTGTGTCTAAGTGTGGAAGGTTACAGCGAGTCCAAATGCAGGTCTTCAGTTTTTTAGCAGTACTTTGAGTCCCCTGTGAGCTCCTTGGATCCCCAGGCAGCCCAGGCCCCTTCTTGTCCCAGCTCAGTGGGGGAACAAGGTGCTCCAGGTCACTGATACTCATCCTTATTTTGGAAGAAGAACCATCCTTGTTTTGTAGGTAACCATCCTTATTTGGGTAGGAGAGTGTCCCATGTTTCCCCTGGCACACCTCGCTTGGGGTTTAGGTCTGGCTTTTTGTCCCCAGTGTCCTTGGTGCCATGTCTGTCCTTGCACTCCTGCTTGCCTGTTTTCCCCCATGAGCAGTCACCCAAGTGCTGCTCTCGGTGTCCTCCACCAGTGGCTGCTGGTGGCCAGGCTGGCGTGGCACTGAATGCCCTCCTCGCCCTCCTGCCTCTCGGCTTGGGAGCTTCCCGCCTCGCTCCTCCCAGTGCCCATGGCCGCTGCTGCCTGGCTGTGTTCCTCCCGAGGGGCCTCCCGCCTGGGCAGTGATGGCCCTGGCTCCTCCTGCTGCTCCTACAGGATCCGGGATGGAGCCAGCGCTCCCGCTGCTGCCCCTGCCCAAAGCCTCTGGCTTTGGCAGTGCTGGCTGTGCCCCCTCCCAGCCCTTGGCCCCTCCGGAGCAGTTACCTGGTTTCGGATCACAGCGGGGCCGCTTGCCCCGGCGCCTTGGACCCGACCCCCTCTTGCTTTCAGCCCCAGCCTCCATGGGGCACCAGGCCCCTGTGTGTGGACATGCCTTGGCTTTCCAGGAGACTAAATCCCACAGGGCAGGAACAGCAGTGCCAGCCCTGCAGGAGGGAGTCAAGAAGTTCTCCCAAGTGTTCCCTATGGGAATGGTGTCCTGTATTTCCCCCTTATTTCTGTCCCTCCATGTGGAAAGGAAGAGGATGTCCTGCAGCCGCTGCTCGGAGCTTCTCTTCCATGGGATCGCTACCATGGGGAAGTGGTGGGCTGTGCAGATCACCGCACAGTCAGCACCAATGCCACGGTCGGGTGCTCCCTCTTCCAGGAAAACCCTCGGAAGCAGAAGAGCAGGTGAGTGGGCAGCCCGCGGTGCCCTGGGCTCACAACAGTGCTCTCGGCTGTGCTTAATGAAACCCTCCTGGTGCCTTTGCTATTCCCTTCCCACTGCTGCGAAGGACTGAGACCAGGGCAGTTCTGCACGCGGAGGCTGTTGCGGAGTGGCGGACGGGTCCGTTTCCCAGGAGCGCGGCCCAAGGCGGCAGCGCCGGGCCCGGCCCCGCTTCCTGAGCGCGAGAGCTGCCCTGTGTTGTGGTTTGCGCGAGCGGCCTCGGTGCTTGGCCTCCATCCAGGCGCAGGCCGGGCCGCGAGCCAGCGAGGCAGCCCGGGGGGCGCGCGGGGCCGGCCGCGCGGGGAGGCGCGCAGCAACCCGCCCGCCAGCCGCTTGGGGTTGAGTTTCTGTGTTTTTTGCCTAGCGAGCGGCTTTGTTCGGGCAGGAGTCGCCATGGGGACGGTGCTGCTGGCGGCGGCGGCCTGTGCGTGCGCGGGGAGGAGGAGCCGCCGCGCGGGTTTGAAGGGCTCCTCGCGCCGCCGGGCGGGCGGGTTGTGGCGCGCCGGCCCGAGGACGAGGACGCTGTGCCTGGCTCCACAGCCCCGGCAGGTAGGCGCCTTCTGCTGAGCGTGCTGCCCCCTCGGCTGCCCTGCCGGCGCCATGGACAGCTGCTGGGGCTGGGGGTGGCGGCAGTGGGAGGCTGTGGCCTCCCACCCGTGCTGAGGGGAGGCCACAGGCCTCGGCCGGCCGCTCTCCCTCACAGATACAGCCCTACGTGCCCTGGCGCTTTGAGGACTTGTGCCCTCTTGCTCGCAAGGCCTCCCTGCTTGGTGGTGCTTGGTGTCTTGCGTGTCGCACTGCAGCCCGACCCCATTTGGGGCTGATGGGCAGAACTAGGGGCTGGTGGGAGGTCACCAGGCTGCTGAGGGGCAATGGAGATGTGTTCCCTCTTCCCCTCTGTCCCCACATGACTCTGCTTTGCTCCCAGAGCTGCCTGCCACCTTCGCCTCTTCCTTGCAGCCTTCGTGTTCCCCCAGCTGTACTCTGCGTTGCTGGGAAATGGTGTCTCAGAGCTGCCCCCTTTGGTGTAAAACTCCTGGGTGTAAATAGTTAGGACGTGCTCCTGAAAGCCCATAACATTAGGGATACCCAGGGGAACTCCAGCAGCAACCCTCCCTGTAAGGCTCAGGCAGCTTCCCCTGCAACTTCCCTTGTCCAGGTGCTCGAAGTGTCTCAAAATGTCCTGTTTATACAGGCCCAGAGCTAGATCCATCTCTGCTTGGGAGCTGTTTCTTCAGTAGGGTGAAATTTCACCTCCTTTCTCCCTTATGGAGGGTAAACGCTCTATTTTTATTATTATTATTTTTTTAACCAATGCAATCAATGCTATCCCCATTATTTTTATTTGCCCAGCAAGCTGCCGAGGCCGCAGAGGTGCTCCCGGTGTGCAGAACCAGCCAGGCGGGATGAGACGAGCGCGGCCACGCGTCACACGAATGGGCACTGCCCTTGGGGGCACCCTCTTGTTCCGCTCTGGTAATGCCCTTGGAGGTGTTTGTATTATAGCAATCTCCAGGGTTCATTACGGTATTGCCCCAAAGCCCACAGGGGAGTAGGGCCCTGAGGTTTCCCGTGCATGCTGTGCTACAGAATTGCACATGCTTGCTTTTCATTTGTTGTTTTTTAATTTGCAGTTTCTTTTCCTTGAGGAGAAGGGATAAATGAGATTTCTCTTTTTGTCTGTGCATCATTATGTTACTTTTTTCTGCTCTCATACTTCTGTTGTCTTAACCTCAAACAATCCCAAGATTTTTGGATTGCTTTTCCTATAGCCTTCTGTTTAATTCCTAAATCTTACTGCTCTTGTTTCTTCTTCTGTTTCTGTTTTGAGGAAAGCTTGATCAGAATCTACTCTCTTAGTGTGAAGCAGAAGCATTTTCAGTGCTGTTGGCCTCTTCTTTGACTATAAACAGAATATGGAGCTTGGTGGCTTGAAATACGTTGTAGCAAGCAAAGATCTAAGCATCTTGCTAGAACGCTTGGTTGCAGCTTGCTTTCTGTAAGAAGTTAAACTTTATCTTTGGGATTTGTACTAGTGAATAGCTAACCCAGCAGAAAATGGTTGGCTCTCCCTGAAAATCCCTTCTGGATCCTCAAGGTGGTTTCAGCCAGCGCTCTCTCCTCTGATTTAAGGCTAGTGCGCTGTGGGAATTTCCTAATGACTTCCACTTCTGCGCTTTGGTATTGGAAGTATTTCTGTCTATGGATGCGGCACATATGAACAGTATTTTTTACAAATTTTTTTGAGGGTTTTGTGTCTTTCTAGTATTTTCTAGCCGTGGCTTCCCAGGGGCGACGTGTGACAGCTGGGCTGCAGTGCCGGGTTGTGGCTGCGAGGAGACAGTTTTCCACACTCGCCCAATGTGCACCCGTGGCTTCAGGTAGTGTCCGCACGTCTGGGCGTTGGGGTGGCTGCAATGTCGCAGCTAAATTAATAAACAGCCACAAGTTGTGTCCTTGCTCCTAGCTTTCACTGAACACTGTTTAATGTTTGATCTACACACGAAAAAACTGAAGGTTTTTAGCTTCTATGAAGGAAGCTAAAACCCGAGGAACTGTAAAAGCCTTCACACAGTGTTTGCTTCTCTTCTGGTCTTGGTTATTGAGACAAACTGTATTTCAGAAGAATCCACTAGGATTTGGAACAAAGATGTAGGTAGCTGCTAATATAAACTTGGTATTCGGGAAAAGATTGACAGGGAAAGCTAAAAATAAATGGAATTGTATCGGACTGAGAAAAGCTTTAATTCTTGTGGAACAGAACGGATTTGATCAACAGTGCTTAGATATGCTGCTAGGAAAAGTTCAACCTGAATAACAGCACGGAGAAGTAAGGAGGTTCCTCCATCTGGGGCTGATGTGCTCACTTTTTAAAGATGTTGAAATAGGCTCTGTTGCCCTGGTAAGGAGGGAGGGCATTAAACACCAGATAACATTCCAAAAGGAAAAACTGTGAAACCTGAGCAGGGCTTGAACCTGCTCAAAACTCGTTGGGGAAGCAGCTTTGTGAGTCATCGCTGCTGAGGCGCGATGGAGCGGGCAAGACTGAAGGTGTTGCCGAGGTTTGGAAAACGCTCGTGTTGGTGCAGTGCTCCGTGAAGGCAGAAACAGGTAGGTAACGTGTTGGCAGCTGCGGTGCGTGGCAGTCCGGGGCGGGATCTGGGCAGCTGCTCCATTTTAGTCAGTTACTCTTGAAGAAAAAACCTGCTTTCAGGGCTCCATGTTGTGACAAAAAGCAGACCTTGTCGGAAAGTTTTTGGATTGTTTTTTGATGATTCCTGCAGCAGTTGCCAGAAGGAGCTGGACTGACATCATGTACCTGGATTCGGACTTAGCTCCACCCTGAGCCGATGATACCGCTCCCGAGAGGAAGAAGAGGCTGAGGAGGCTCCGCTTTGGCCGTGGGAAGACGTTGGGTCCCCGAGGGAGCTGGGGCAGCCTTAGTCTCCTCCTTCCTCCTGCCCTCCTTTTCCCAGTGCCGCCTGGAGCTGCGGGAAGGAGGATGGACCCGTTGAGGCAGTGTCACCTGCGACCCTGTGGGATGAGGGGCTTAGCCCAAGAGCTGCCTCTCGCTTTGCTTTAGCTCTTTGGTTTCTGGCTTCTCTCAGGCAGGGGGACAGCTGCCAGGACATCCCTATTTCCCTGTTGAGGCGCCTCGGGACCACTGGTGGCTGCTGGCCTTCTAACAGCTCCGTGGTGATAACCAGGCCTTTTTGCTGCTAATAGGCCTGGGCCTTGCCCTTTTGCCTTGCTGAGTTTCCACCTTGGTCACTTAATGCTGTGTTAAGTGGATTAGAAAGTGGTGCTGGATACCCCTTAAATCCTTGGATTTTGTGATCCATGTGGTTCTGAAGCAGAGGAATGTGCATGTTCTGCCCCTGTCCTGTGATCCCCACATGAGGTGGGAGCTGTACCAGGATCGGATGAGCACTGACCCATGGTGTGCACAGATTCTCCATCTCTAGTGGTGATTTGGGAGAAAATATACAGTAGGGCTGGAAGTGGGCTTTGCTGGGGAGACTGAGGAAGCAAGGCCTGCTTATTTGCAAAAAGAGAAGATTTTGGGGGACCTAGTACTAAAATCTCATACGTAAGGGGTCATGGAGCAGCCAGAAAGGAGCTCCTTGCAGAGGCATGCGGGAAGAGGCTGAGGGAACAGTTGTGGGTTGAAATAGGAGTAAGCTCTGGCTGGGGGAAGCCGAGCAGCAGAACAGCTGGTGCAGGGAGGTGGTGCCACCTCCATCTTTGGAAGCTTTGAGGCTCTGGATGGACAAAGGGCCGAGGCGGCTGCTGCGGGCAGGGTGAGCCCGGCCTTGGGCAGCAGCTTGGCTTCCAGCTCCCCAGGAGCTCTGCTGACCTGAAGGCTTCTGCCTCTGTAACCTGATCTCCCTCGGCCTTCCGTGAGGGTGAGTACAGCTAAGGAAAGGTTAGAGCGGGACCCCTTGAGAGTAAGGAGGGAGGAAGGTGGTTTAGATGGAGTGCTCTTAATGCTCCATCTGTCATCTGTGCGGTTAACTTGTCAAATACACTGCTATGTGGGGCGCGCAGCGGAGCACGGCAGCTCTCGCGAGGAATGTTGCTCACTCGGAGTGGCTGTGTTTTAAAGATATTGTTTAAAGAGTAAACAGCATCCTCAAAATCAGCCTGCAGAGCTTTGGGGAAATCATGCCAATGGCTTTACAAGGAATGTGGTGAGAATGTGAATGTGCCGTGTTCCTGTGTGCCTGTCCCACATGAGAAGGATGAGAGACAAAGGTAGATGAGTTACTGCAATGCAGGCAGGGAGGACAGAATCCAAACCTTTTTAGCCTGTGGGCATCTCATTTTCTTATCGCTTGTCACCTTCCCAGTGTTGTCTGACACAAACGGGAGGGTTGGAGGCTGTTCCTCCATGGAGGAGTCTGTTTTTGGAAGGGCATTCCTGATCGCGGTGAGTTTCCTGCTGCCCCTCATGCTCATATCTTCTCTCGTGTAGAATTGTGGTGGCCCTGGTGTCTGTCTGCACTATGGAACATGTTTCCAGGCTCTCCCGTTGAGATGAGCACGTCCTACTGCATCCCTAGGGTTGGTGGGCAGGGTAGCAGAGTGCTCAAATCAGGTGAGATGAGAAGCTGAGAACCACCTTGTTGTGATTGAGCTGTTTCCTTCTCTGCGCCTTTGCCTTTGCGACTGCTGCTAATTTGGGCAGTTATTTCAATAGCTCCAGCTGCATTTGTTCCTTTAGCCAAGCCTGTTTTACAACAAAATACTGAGCACTTTGTCCAACCCAGGACACGCTATTCCTTTGGGACTTGCCAGCAGGCAACAGGGATAATGCTGCAGGATTTCAGGGGATCTCATGTTGTTTTCCCAGAGCACTTGCACCTCTGGGCTGTAGCTTCTTCATGCTTGGATTTCTAGCCTAAATCTTGTGCCAGTTTTTCCCGGTTATGTCACACATGGGTAACCACAAGGCTTCCTCCCGCTAACCTGCAGCAAGTGGGTGCTGTGCTGCGGTCCTGCTAGTCCTGTCTTGTTCTCCCCATTATCACCTCTTATTTCCCCAAAATCTGAGCCTTCCCAGCCGTGATCCCCTTGGTGTTGCTGTTCCTGCCCTAGGTCCTCATCATGGTGCTAGAACCGCTGCTGGTTTTTGCACTTTTGGGCTCTCTAGTGGTGGTGGGGGGTTATATCCAAACATATCCAGCACAGCCTCCTGCTTCCTGCAAGTATCTTGGTGGAGCTGCAGTGCTGAGAGCTGCTCTGTTTTCTCCAGCTGTTGTGAAATGGTTTCATGGAACATACTGCCCCTCCTAAGGCTCTTTTCCCCATGCTCTCTTAGTATGATGTCTACTGTGTTGCAAAAGCAGAATTGTTGTTAATGGTAAAAGGAAAGGTGTAGGGAGAATATGATGGGAGATGAGATTTAAGCCCTCTTTTTTTTCTTTTTTTTTTTTTTAAAAGAAAAGATGAAAACGTGCTAGGAACAAGAAGTGTTTGAAGTGTCTCTAAGCAATTGGAAAGCTGGTCGCAATACTTCTTGCTGAGTGTTTTCATCACCGTCTTTTGCTTTGCTAAAATTGGCACTGTATAGATGAATTTGTGCTCTGGAGGAAGCCTTGGGTTCTAGGTATGTAAGGTTACTGTGAGGCCAGGGAAGATCCAGCCCCGTCCTGGAGTCCTTCCTAAAAATGGGCTTCACACTTGACAGCCTCTCTTCTTTAGGCTTCAGATCCTACTGTGAGTAGAAGCTCTGCACTTTCCCCATTGTATTTTAGCACTTGGGGTCCCATCATCAGATTCTCCTGGCTGTTCCAGAACCTCTTCTGAGGCTGCTTTGGTTTCACATGAACTCTCTAGCTGTGTGTACAGTGTCTCATACACATAGCTAGTCGTGTTGATTATGAGCCCTGAGTGTCTTGGCAGGGCGCTGGCGTCCGGAAGAGGATTCCTGCCCCAACCCCTAAGCTCCCACTTGGAGGTAACGATCTGCGAAGGAACCAGTTAAAATAAATGTCTGCTCCGTTGGGACCTGGAGAAGCCTGCAAACGTGCCAGGCCTCCGTAATGGATCTCTGGAGGCAGAGCAGGACCTGGAGGAGCTCCAAGTCCCACCTTCTTCATGCAGCTCACTTAAGAACAGCTCCCTCCTGCGCCGCTCGCGGGCCGTGTGCTGCGCCAGGCCCAGGGCTGGTTCATGGGGAGCTCCTGGTGCAGGCATGGGCGGCTTCCTAGGCATCGGATCTGTTCATATGTTGGGAAAAAAACTGTCCTCTCTTGTGTTTCTTAGCGAGTTTTTCGGTGAGTAGATTTTCTTTCCAGTCTCACAATGATTGTAACAGGACTTGATTCTCCTGCAGCCAGCTGTTAGCAATTAGCAACTTGATCCATTCCGTCCTGAGAACTGTTTAACACTTTCTTGCCTCTGTGAGAATGTTGCTAATCCTGTTTTTGCTGGTTTCAGGCCTGTGCTGTAATTTTGGCACTTTGTGCGGATGTGTGGGCAAAAATGTGTGGGAATGAAGACACGCAGGCAAGGCATCAAACTGCAGCTGAAAGAGAGCTGCAGAGAGAAGGGCTATGAGTCTTCTACCCGGAAAAAAATCTTGATGAAGATACTTTTCCAAGGCACTTGCATTTAGCAGTGTTTTTGTATTCCAGTGTGTTCTAGCACTTGGAAGGGCAGTTTGGAAATCGAATTTCCTACTAGCTGAGGTTAAGACTTAAGCAGAAACCAACATGGATGGTTCCCGCAAGGAATGCCAGCAGTAAGTGCTGATGAGCAGTGCTGAGACCATACGCTCTTCTAAACACAGACAGCAGTGAAAAGATGATTCTTGGTGTCCTTGCTCAGGGCACAAATGGCTTGAGCGTTAAAAGACCAGAGGAGACCGTTTGCTCCCTGTGTGCAGCACCCACCCCAGGACCATCAGTGCTCCAGGAGGAAGGACAGACCCAACAGCCAGGGTCCCTGCATTGAGCCCCTCACCAGAGATACCCCTTTCCTGCCATGTGCAGAAGGGAGGACTCATCTCCCCCAGCTGACGCTGAGGCCGGTCAAGGCCAGTGGTCCAGGCTGCCTCTGATGGAGAAGGAGAGGTGTTGCTGGCCATCCCTTCCATGGGTCCCGAGAGCAACGTGTGCCCGGGGAGCCTCGGGGAATCCCTGCTCGTGGCACCTGGGCTGCCAGTGGGGTGGGCAGCCACTTCCTGCACTCTGGATGCTCCAGGAGCTCTGGGAGCTGGCCCAGAGTTGGGAGCTGACGTGATGCTCAGGTGTTTGTTCGCCTCACCTTGGCTCCTCTCTTCCTTCTTCTTTGCTCTATTGGCCACATCGCTGTGTACCTGCCTGAAGGGTAATGCCCTGGGTGTCATGTGGAGTATTGTGCTCTTTGTGGCATTTTAGTCTTTGGGTTTGTACCTGTTCGGATGAGATGACACTGTGTGAACAGCCTGTCATGCTTAGTGTGTTGCTCTGATATTGACTGTTGGGACTTGTGCTTCGTTTGGAGGCGATGGGAGGAACTCGGTATAACAGCTCCCGTGTTGGGAGCCAGAGGCCTGTACCCCGTGTGGGCAGCCGCTCCTGCTGCCCCGCTTGGGCACCCGTCTCCCTGCCAGGGAGCCCCGTGTCCGCAGTTCTGGACTGATGCAAAGCTGAGGTGCTTGAACAGCAACAGCGGTGCTGGGGCTGCACTGCCCTCAGCTTCGAGGGCTGCCTGAACCTCCATCCATCATAGGCTGTTCCGTAAGGCCCTGTGGGAGGATGATCTCCTTTTGTGCCTGCTCTTTGGGAAACCCGCTCCGGGAGCCCCTCCGGAGGTTGCTCCCTATGGACAGCCTGACATCCCCGTGCTCCGTCTGCAGCCTGGACCATGCAAGTGTCTGTCCAGAACCCTCCTCCATGCACTGTGAGCTGCAGCGCCGGCTGCGCCCAGCTGGACCGTGGCTCCTGGGACAGCGTTTGCATCGGAATTTGTGGCATCTCTTCCATTTGGAAAGGGGAGCAGCCCCTGGGGTGCAGGGGCACCTTGATAGGGCTTGGCTGAAACCTCTTCAGACAGCTCCAACCTCAGCAGAAGGCTCTAGCTGACTTTCATCTGCAGCCCTCTGTCTCTGTGTGCGTCCTGCCTGTGATTCCACAACGTCACCCGACTCCACTGGTGTTGTCCTTGCCCAGGGCTTGGGTGCAGCACAAGGCGTAGCTTGAACAGGAGGGGGCGGCCGGAGGGTCTTTCTTCACTTGCTCCTATGGTCCCCCTGCTGGGTGCAGCACCCCTGGAGAGCACCCACTGATCCCCCCCACCATGTGCACGTTTGGTTCACTTCCCGGGAAGGCCCTTGGACCCTCTCTTAGGCTGAGAGCCCTCGTTTTGGGAAGGATCCAGCAGGGACAAGGGCCAGGAGCAAATCCTTAGGTGAGAGGGTGACCCCCTGGCAGCCCCAGTGCCTCTGGCTGCTGGTGCCCCTGGGTGCCTACTGATCCGGACCGGGACATTTCCTGAGCCAAAGGCTTTATCTCTGCCTTTGAGAACCCTGGTATATCTTTGTTATGAATATATTTAATTATTTTGGTATCCACAGCAACTCATGGCTGTGACTTGTGCAGCTTGGTTATGTTGTGTGGAGGGGAAAAACCCAACCCCCTTTGTTAGGGAGCAGAGTTAATGGTGTGCGATGTTCCGCTCGTGCTGGCGCCGCAATGGCCTTTTCCTCCCCTTCTTCCTTTGCTAACGGATCCCAAAGTGCACTTTGCCTTTTTACTACCGCTCTGAGGATTCTTGAGCAAAAGGCCTCTGGTCCTGGCAACTTTTTATTGATTTGTTCCCCTTTCTCCTGTCTCCAAGTGAGACCGATCCTCTAAGCTGCCTTCCATAAAGCAGCGCTCCAGGGTGGGAGCCCCCGGGGCTCCTTGCAGCAGACACGGACATGCCAAATCCATGGAGCTCTGCTGAGGTGACCTCGTGTCCTTCAAGGTGCTAGCAGGGCTTTCCAGCGCCATTGCCAGCGTTTAAGCCCTTTGCTATTTTCCTCATTTCCAAACAGGAAATTAAGTGTGCTTGCCTGTGTGAACATACATGCTCTTTTGGCAGCAATATGGGCATGTAGGGGGGGATCTGTTTTCACCCCGTTTTAGGCATTTATGTTGAGACTGGATGGAAATGTCCAGAGTGCCCAGTTGCCTACCTGGAGTAGACAGCTCGTGCAGGCAGAGGAGTGTGCTTGGGTGGACTAGATAAATCCCTTGTGGAGGTGCTGGGTGCGCCTTGCTCACTCCCTGGCTTGCTGCAGAAAGACATAGCTTGTGTAGCTACTAATATCACCAGGAAAATGAAGATCCAAAGGGAGGGAGATCAACTTGCAGTGAGCTTATTCAAGAGCAGTAGTTGATTGTGTCTGCGAGTGCTCCCAGCAGCCAAGCTCCTGAAAGCTGAAGGACGTTAACACTGTTAGAGACCGTGCTGGTAGTCGAGCGGTCGCTGGTTGAACAGCCTTTGGTCAGAAGAAGGATCAGAGCAGACCTGGGTCAGGGCAAGTGCCTGACGCGGCGCCGCAGCAAGGAGGTGCACTGGCTTGGGACGGTTCTCATCTCACCTCTGCTTTTTCTTTCAGCAATGTAGGTGGCAGCTGCTGCCTGTGAAGGACTAGCCCCCGAGTGACCCTGGCCAGCGCTGCGACTGCTACCATGCTCCTCTGCATGCTGCTCTTGGCTTCTCTGCCCGAGCCGTCTCGCACCGAAATCAACCCTGGTAGGGAGCTGCCGACCTGGACGCTCATCTCCCACCTTCCATGTGTTCCTTCCCAGCCTTTCTTTCCTTCTCGTGATTTGTATATTTATTAATGTTGATATATATTCATATATACATATAAATCTAATTACAAACATAGTCCCTAAATACTCTCCTGTTGCCCATACTGCCAGATTCCCTGACTACCTCTCCAGGCAGTCGCAGGAGGGCCCAGGCACAGGGACTAGTTCATTGTCTCGTGCAATGTCTCTGTCCTCTCCACTTCTTGATGTGAGAAGGAAGAAGTAGGGCTGTGTTCTGTGTCCTACAGGCTGGTTTGAGACAGCAGTATAATGGTGTCTTCCATATGCCTTTCTGTAACCAACTAATAAGTTGCTTTTTGATCTTTCAAAGCAACAAAACCTGTCAAAGTAGCTAATTCAGTCTTTGCTGTGTCAGTGTATATTTAAGCAGTTCTTCACTTAGTTCTTGTGCTTACTGATACCGAATTCTGGTGTTATTTACTGCAAAGTAGTACAGGTTCATAGGATTATTTTTCTTTCAGTTTTTATTTTCCAATATCTCAATAACTTGACATCATCAGCAGATATTGCCACGTCACCATACATCTAATTTCCAAGACTCTTCATGAACAGATAGAGCACTAGGAGCTGATACCACGTCTGACCATCACAGCACAATCCTTGTGAAATAACGTGAGGTTAAAGGCATGTTTATATTCAAATTTAACAGGTTGTTCTTTGGCCAATGATGACAGTAGTAACAAAAAGGTGGATTTCATGCATCTGTCTTTCCTAGTGGCTTCTGAACATGATTAACAGCTTTATCAGAGCCAGGTAGCCTTGAAGATGAAGAGATGAGGAGACCTGTAACCTGCAGGGTCCAGATAGTGCAGATGTTCCCTTGAGAGCTATCTGGTCATTTAGAACTAGGTGCTTTTTAACTTTTTGGTTAAAACTGGACTGCTGAACGGAGTGATCTTATCTGAGTGCAAGTTGAGTGCCCATTTTCTTCCAGGAGGAGAAAGTTTTGATGCAATACTTCATCTTTTACTGTATCATCATTGATAAGTAGGATCTCATAATAGAATCTGCCTATATAACCTGTTACACTAGTATGTTTCTTGTTTTCGTGTTAAAAATCTTTTTTTTGTGAAGTCTTTGCTCTTCCTGGACTCTGCCAAGTCATATTAACTGTCTATGTCAACACATCTTGTCACTTGTGACTCTGGCTTTTAGTAATTATGAATTACTTTCCCTTTTCTATTGGCTTTCTCTGTTATTGCATTGCTTATTCCATTCCCTATCAATGAGACTTGTCTGGTGGCCTTAAAAAAGGCAGTGACTTGTTAACCTGCTTTTTCCTCTCTTTCAGCCATATGCCGTTATCCTTTGGGCATGCAGGAAGGAACCATCCGGGATGAAGACATCACGGCCTCCAGCCAGTGGTATGATTCCACAGGACCTCAGTATGCACGGTAGGCCCATCTCCGGCACAACTGGAATCCTTCTCTTCTACTTTGCTTCGCCTTATCTAGCATGGCTGAAGATAAAATTCTTCTTTAGGCTCGCTGAACTAGATAGAACTGGAGCCCTCCAGAGGCACCTCCACTCCTGTTCTCTCTGCAGCTCCATAGCTGCTTCTGATGGGTTGGGGATTTACAGAGCCAGTAGGGACAGTGCCTTGGAAGCCCTTGCTAGGGCGCAGGAAGCTTTGAATCATAGCAAGTCATTTAGTCTGGACTTTTCAATTTTCAACAGCATCATAATGCTGATACGTGCTGTGTGCATTTGAAAGTTAATTCAAAAAGTTCTGAATTCTTTGGCTGTTTGGAATGTGAGCACTCCGACCTGATGGCGCTGGCTGCTGGTCTCAGTGCTGTTCTACTTCATTTAGATGCATTTGCTTTTTATGGAACTGATTACCAAAGTGTTTCCCTCCTCCCTGTCATGGAGTTTTCCTTTTCTCCTACTTAGAAGTAAGGAGAGTTAAATACTCCTAGTTCAGCTGTTCTACTATATTCATTATAACGTCCTTACAGGAAATGGTGTCACCAAATCTTTATTCTCATCAGATTTTAGAAAACTAACATTGTATTTTGTAACCTAGAACATACAGGATTAGAAGGTTGTTAAAAAGCAGCTGTCATGTTTTCTCCTAGTGTCAATAAGTTGGTCTTTTTCAGTCATTTGACTTTTTGTTCTTTTGTTTCACTCCTTTCAAAGCTGCAGACTGATGATTTACAAAATGTCTCCAAATGTGAGTTTCCTTACAGTTGTTTGTAATGATGGTATCAAATATAACATTTTCTATGCAAAGTAGATGTGCCTTGCAGGTTAATTTTGGTGGTTCTATTCATACCAGCACTTTGGGCAGTCGAAAATGATGAAATTCTAGTGGCTTCTTCCTTGCTCTGTGGTAGAGCAAAGCTGCAAAATGTGTCTTTTGGCAGAGTTTGTCCAAGTGTGTGGGTCTGAAAGCTGGGGCTGTATTTTGTGCTCTTGGGGGTGGCTTATTCTGCAGATACCTGGGTTGCTGTCTGTTCCCCTCGTGTCTGCCAAGGCAGCTGGATGTCCACAGGCAGCAACATGAAGGATTCCCCTCTCGCTGCCCTCACTTGGTTACAGGTGGTGGCTTTCCAGTGCGGATGCTGCCTGTCCGTGGCACTTCCAACTGTTCTTCACTGCTTTCTTGGTGCTTGGCAAGTACAACAAGCTAAAGGCCTCACACAAGCAGCAGGGAACTGGCCGAGCTGAGACAAACTCCAGTTTCTACCCTGTGCCTTGACCTTCAGTGTCTCCTTCAGGGCACCTCCTTCCTTGATAGGAGATTTGGCAGCACTCGCCATTCCTGCTAATTAGAGCAAGGAGGGCTGCTGGAAAGAAAAGGGCACTTCAAGGGCTTGGTCCTTGCTGGGAAATCACTGCTGCTCTAAAGCTCGCATGGACTTATCATGTCCAGATTTTTTTCCCCACCTTTGGAGCTGCTCTCACCACCTTGTGGCTTGGTCTCTTGCCTAGGTAACTCGCTCTTTCCTTCAGTGGCTCCACCTGCTGATTGCTAGAGCAGTTGACGTGAACTCCCAAGGAAAAGGTTTGAATCTCTGCAGCTAGTGCTGCAATGTTCAACTTGAAGCAGAGATTCTCATCACTTACCTGTGTCTTAGTGAGCCCTTGGGATCAATGAAGGAGATGCATAAGATGTTGATGATCCACAGAGATTTGTGGAGCCTTTAGAACTTTGTTTGTAGAGTTTACTTTGAGGTAGCTCCTCTTTGTGTCTGTACTAGCTATAGAAGGAGGCTGAGCAGAAGCTCAGGCCTTGCTGGATGAGGGGATGAAGTAACAAGGTGCTTTCCAGGCCACATGCTGAAAACCATTAATACACAATTTCCTACAGACTAATATAGTTGCATACAAGGTGGCACTAAAGTGTTGGCCCTGAGATAGATAACAGTAGTTAATGGTAGTAGTTAAGGGTCCAAAACTAAGTGATGGTGTAAAGGGCCAAAACTGGGATCTTGGATAAAGTGTCTACAGATCATCCCCAGAGGAGCAGACTGGGTACCCAGCTGCCAGGGCTCACTTGCTGATTTATTTTCTTTATGCACTTTTGCAGTTTCAAGGGGACTTCTCAGTTAGTGGGAAGGCTGGATCCTCAAGAGGAAAGTGTTGGGGTTTTGTTTTGTTTTTAATATGTTTTTCCCTTCAGGTTACAAAGAGAAGAAGGAGATGGAGCGTGGTGCCCGGCGGGCTTGCTGCAGCCGGAGGATGTGCAGTTCCTCCAAATGGACCTTCACAAGCTCTTTTTCATCACCCTAATTGGCACTCAGGGTCGGCACGCCCGGGCCACGGGCAAGGAGTTTGCTCACGCCTACCGGATTGACTACAGCCGCAACGGGGAGCGCTGGATCTCCTGGAAGGATCGCCAAGGCAAGCAGGTGTGTGGAGCGGCGGCTGAGCAGGGAGCCTGCGGAAGCCAAGGAAAGTTGCAGGGAATTGAGCTGCAGGAGGTGCATCCTTCCCTGGCCTCCCTGCTGCCTAGTGCTCCTTGCTCTCCTGATTCCTCCCTGTGAGGAGTTCAACATCCTCTGCCTTACTCCTGTATTTGCTGGGGCTGCTATTCCCTTGAGCTGATTGCCCAAATCCTTGTCATTGCCCTGACCTAAAATAGTGGCTCATCAGTGCCCCTCTCTGTAGTCAAAACACTTGGAAATGCAGCGGGATTGTCCCACTACCAGCCTGGGACTTGCTTTGGAATTGGAAGCTGCAAAGCAGACTTCATGTCCCGTGTCTGTTTTTGACCATTAGCTACGTTGTCTGGGATCTGGCATGCCTGCTTTGTGTTGGTGGCTTTTTTTAAGAGGTGGGACATGGAAAAGGGACGAGGTTTTGGATATTTGATAGCGGTGTTAAATTTAGTTTTATTTAGAGGATGGAGGAGTTCAGAGGGTAGGAAACATGCTGAGTGCATACCCAGGGAGGCTTCCCTGCTCTGCTGCAGTTATTTCTGACTGCTCCAGACTAAAGTATGCAGTACTGTCCTCTGCTCATGTTCACAAGCCTTAACCCTCCCTGGAAGGGAGGTTTCTCTCGTCTGCAGCTCGTATGAACTGATCCTCCTGTCTCAGGCCTAAGCCAGGATCTGTCCCTCAGCAGGCAGAGCCAGTGCCCCATGGTGTTTGGTAGCACTGAGGACACTTTGCAAGTCACAGTGGGGTCTGTAGTGCTGGAAGCAGTTTAGGTAGTGACTTCTGGTTTGAGTGACTTGTTCACTCAGACCTTGAATTTGCTACTTGGCCATTTTGGATCATGCCTCGTATCTCTGTGCCAGCAAACATGGTCTGCAGGAGGAGAGGGGAAGCTCAGGCTGTGTTTTTCACTGGTACTTTACTGGGTGAGGACTGCCTGCATCTTCACGGTTCCTACAGAATGGAATAGCTGTGTTGGCCCCACGCAGATGAAAAGCCCTTCTCCGTGGTCCCAGGCCTTTTCCAAGGGGTGTTATCAGCCCCAGCGACACCTGCTTGATGTCAGCATTATGATTAGTCTCCTGGCCCCGTTTGGGCAAGATCCTCCTCCTAGGCTGCAGTGAGGAGCTGAGGGTGTGCTCAGGCATCCCCTGCTCCTCCCTAAGTGAGTCCACATATTTATTCTGGCAGTGTGTGCGTGTGGCCTCTATGTGAGGCCAAAACAATTTACCACCTGGTGTCTTTAGAGAAGATAGTTCTGTTCTTGTTCAGGACGCAGCCTATGGAGTAGGAAATGTGATTCCTGCCCTTCCAGCTTCTCCGAAAATTGACTTTGCCTACTGTTCTGAGCATATGTCACCAGGAAAGGTCACATGCAATTAGTGAATGCATATTTCAAAGGCACTACTGTCGGATAATTTGAAAAATGCCCTCCAAAATCATTCAAGCTTTAGTGCAAATGCAGGTGCAAGGTTCAGGTGTTTGTTGTGCAGTCCTGTGGTTGATGTGTCTGCAGTCTGGACTCGCCCTGTGGTATGTCCCTGTGTAGGTGGGTCACACAAATGGCCTCAGCCAGGAAGATCTCTCTGCTTTGCTGCTAAGGTTCAGATCTCACTGGCTTGTGAGGCCATCAGGCAGATGGGACGTGTGCCAGGACTGCCCAAGGCAACTGTGGCTTTGATGTACTTGGTAAAGGGTCAAGCTGTTGTTCCCTTGTCCCTCCCTGCTTCAGGATGGTGCTGTCTTTGGTCTTGCAGGCTCTTAATGTTAGAAGTGTTTTTATTTTGTCTCTGGGTTCAGACTCTTTCAAAATCCCATAGACTTTTTGAGCCCTCCCCTGAGGGGTTGACAGCTACAGCTGTTCTGTACAGTGACTGTGGGAGCAGAATGTGGGACTTTCCTAGAACAGGGATCGAAGGCAGGAGGATGTAGCTCCCTGCCAGCTTAGACGGTGCTTTACCAGAATGGCCCATGTGGGTAATGGGGGATATTTCAGTTCAAGATATCTCTGCAGCTCCTTGGACCTTCACCTGGCAGCAACTCTTGGCATTTTGTTGGCTTGGGTAGTATTTTATAGAAAAAAAGGGCCATCAAAACCCTTCCTAGGTAACTAGTGATAAGGGCAAGGGCTGGGCATGACCTGTTAGAATGAGCACGTAGAGCTTTTGGAAAGGAGGTTACGTGCCAGTGATGAGTGTATAGTCCAAGAGTACGATTCACTTCCAGCTGCTCCTCTTTTCTCTCTTGAAGTCCTTCCTGGTACCTGTTTGCAGTGGTCAGGCCGTCTTCACCTCCCAAGCCAGGCCCCAGCGAGGAGGAGGAGGAGCAGCAGCTGCAAACCCTCTGCGGATGCAGCAAGGGGGATGCTCCTTGGTCTCATATGAGGGACTGCAAATTATCTCCTGCGTAAGAGCTGCACACCAGGAAGTTTATCTCTCTCCTAGGTGATCCAAGGCAACGTCAATACTTACGACGTGGTCCTAAAAGATCTTCGGCCTCCCATCATTGCTCGTTTCATCCGGGTGATTCCCGTGACAGAGTTGCCCATGACCGTGTGTATGCGGGTGGAGCTCTACGGCTGTGTCTGGTATGGTAAGTAGTGATTTCCATGGTATGGTAAGTAGTGATTTCCGTGCCTGTGGTTGGAGAGTATCCATTTGGACAGCACTGGCTGGGACTCCTCAGCATCCTCGCATGAGAGATTTCCATACCACAGAATTGCCTCAGGTGGTCCATAGCACAAACAGAAGTCACGTGGGCAGAGGTGGTGGAAGGTGCTGCGGCTCTGACACGTGTAACTTCTTTCTTTAGATGGTTTGGCCTCCTATAGCATCCCTGAAGGGGAGACGATTGCAGCTCCTGGCTTCCCCATCGTCTACCTGAACGACTCGACCTACGACGGCTACCATGAGCGCAGGTGGGAGGAGTTGTCCTCTTTTCTGTCACTGTGCAAATGACCTCTTTTTACTTTGCTTGTCATTAGAGTTGTGCATCCTAAACAGATCTGAAGGCCTCGCTCCAAGCCAGCCTCTTAGTTCTCCAGAGCATTTAATGCTGGAGTGGCTTGGTTCAGGTGGACCCTTTGATGTGTTGTCAGTTGTTGTTTGGAAGGAGGGCACAAGCTTGTGATGCATCCCATCCCAGCTGGTGAAGGTGGCTGGGAAGCAAATTATTTGTGTGTTATTGGAAGTCTTTGGAGCGTCCCTTCAAACAGAAGGATCTATCATTATGCAGCTAAGTGCTCTTTGCTCCTGGCTTCCCATCTGTGCATGGTGTGACAGGACAGGTCTGATGCATCTTAAAGCCCTCATGTTTGGTCTCTACTGGAACCATAATCACTGCACTGGTTTTGTTGATGATCACACTTAGCTTTATGATCTGCAGTATTAGCAACAGCGTAAGGTGCTGCTGTTCTTTTATTGCCCAAAATGGGAGTGGGAGAGCTGGCTGGACCTTGTGCTTGCACAACCAGTGTGTCCTTGCATGGCTGTAGGTCCTTCCTCCCTCTTTGTTGCCTTGCCTTCTGGAGCTTGGTGTTTGCAAGGCATTCTGCAGCAGGCTGCATCTTAAACTGTTGCAGGAGAGCGCCAGGGTAAACTGGGCATCGGGGCAAGTGTGCAGCACCTGAGCTGCAGCCCTGGGAGCTCCTGGGCAGGGCTGGGGTGCTGGTTTGGAAAGCAAAGCCTAGAAGGACTCAGATATTTTGGGAAACTGCATCAGGAATGTGGCATCAGGAAGGTGGCTGGTTTCTCACAGTCAAGATTTTTGGGGTATGATGCTGTTCAGATGTGGAGTCAAAAATCCCAGGATCTTCAGGTTTTACAGCTCATTGCAATTTAGCTCATTGCTAATATTTCAAATCACTGAGCTAAATTAGGACATTTGTTCACATTTTGAGGTCTGTGGTTTATCTTATGACTCCCTTGCAAGACAGTTCATTAAGAGTTTAAATCTGAAATGTTAAATAACTGGCTGACCTTGCAGAGCTGACCACTTTGCTATAAGTAGAGATGAATGTTTAAATGGTTTGAAGTGTTGGACAAACTTAAGTATGGGCCTTCTCTTGAGGCAGCAGATCCCAGCTTGTGCAGAAAGGTGACTGAGAAGTGACCTGCTGGCACCCATGGGGCTAAGGGGCTCCTGTTGTATGTTGCACCTCCAGTAACTCCCTAAATTTTTGCTGATGCCTGAAATTCCTCATGCTTAGACATATATGGCAGTTTTTTAAAATGCTAGTTCTGTTCTGCTATGCTGGAGACAAAAATGTGATCGGGGATGCAGTGGGAATACATTCCTTATGTTATAAGATGTTGTAGGGATCTTATAAGATATCAGGTATTTAGGTATTGGTAGAGCAACATCTGATGCTTTTGGGCTTGGTAAATTGATTGATATTGATAAATTGATTGGTATTGATAAATTCAAGATTACATAGGGAGACCTGCTCTTTGAATTTAACTTTTTCTTTTCCAATTACAGGAAATAATTTTGAAAGAAGATAGTTAGAAATCCACGATCAATGTTGTGAGATCAGAGTTTCTTTTGAGTCACAGTTTGTGTTTTACAGAGTCCTCTGAGAAGCTGCATGTGCAGGTGTAGGAGGCGAGGGCTTTGCTCAGCTGTTGAGCCCTTGCTTAGCAACAGCAGTAGCCTTTGCAGGAGAGCCTTGAGGAGCAGGCACCAGCCCCACGGTGCTGAGCAAGGAGCCCTTCAAACTAATTAAAGAATAGATCAGTGCCTGGCTGGCCTGGAGGCAGGAGTCTGCCTCTTCCAGCTGTGAATCCTGTTGGGAGCTCACAGCACATGCAGACCCTGATGGTAGGAGGGCTTCCTTGGAATGGACTTGGGGACCTTCAAAGCACATACCAGCAATCCAGACTAACCTCATTAAATGAAGGAGCTCCAGAAAGCGAGCTCAGGCATTGACACTATGCACTGTTAGCACTCTCCCTGCTGTAGGAGAAGGGGAGAATGTGCCGGGCAGTGCTCCCAAAAGGCAGTTGAGTCAGGATCATGCGATGTGTAGCCTTTCCTGCTCCATCCAGTATCCAGCACTGTCCCACTGGCTCTGTGCTCCGAGCGGAGCCAGGCAGAGTCCTGGCAGAAGCAGCTCATCTGCCTTGTGTCCGGTGCTGGTAACGCTCTCCTGAGTGAGTAGCAGTGTCAGGAATAACCCTAGAGAGACTTGGCTGTATCTGCTGACCATGGCTGCTCCTCCACAGCTTCCTGTCCTGCTGCAGAGCTCCCCCTTGTCCTCCCAGGGCAGGGCAGAGTTCCTCCCATGCGGCTCCACAGTGAGTTTTTTCACTTAAAGCTTTCTCTTGGGAGAACCCAGAGCGTCTTTGCTGGAGCCTTCACCTTCATTCTGAAGAGAATCTACTTGTTGCTAGATTTTTGTGCCCAATGTGACACAAACGCAAATCCTTTGCCTTTCACGAAGCAGGACAAGGTCTCACAGTTCACTTTGTACAGCATCACCTGCACTTTATTCAATAACAGGGAATGCATTTTTGCCCAGCATGGGTTAAGAATAGTTAAACTAATGATTTCTTGATACTTCATTTCAACTGGAATCCTTGAGTGCTCTTGTGCTCTAGAGGGTCAAGGAGCCTGAGTTTTGTCCTGGCTGCTGTTCCTATGTAACTCCTCTCTCTCTTGCCTAGGCACTTGTACGGAGGGCTGGGCCAGCTCACGGACGGCGTGCTGGGGCTGGACGACTTCACGCAGAGCCACCAGTACCGCGTGTGGCCGGGCTACGACTACGTGGGCTGGAGAAACGAGAGCTTCAGCAGCGGCGCCGTCGAGATGGAGTTTCAGTTTGACCGCCCGAGGAACTTCACCTCCATGAAGGTAGCCAGGGCCTCCCGCTGCCTGGGGTGGGCTTTGGGTCTGGGTGCTTCCAAACTGCCTCCCTAGGCTCTCTGCCCAAAGCACAAGCCCATCAGAGATGGGGTTTGAGCAGGAAATAACTCAGGTTTGCCCATGCAGAAAGCTGGGGCCAGAGAGCACTTGTCTCTGCAGAGCTCGGATGTTTTCCTTGCACCATTTAGCTGAAATGACCAAGGACTAAAGCACAGACACCTGGGGCAGTGCTTGGGAAGGGCCGACTGACAGCAAGAACAAATTGAGGATGTTGGCTCTCCACAGGCCTTGCCTGACCCTTGCAGCAAGAAAATGTGATTGTGCTTCCATGGTTTTGACCAAAAAATGACTCTGGATGCCTGTAAATCATGCTTGTGCTGTGGGAAACTACTTAATCATGAAGGGCAAGGATGAACAAAGTGCTTTGAATCTGTAGTAAATAGCAGAATTTTTTAAAAAGATCGGTGGCTTTTCTTGTAAAGATTTCAAATGAAGGAGAACCCACCACATCCTTAACTAAATTGTTTTGGTGGTTACTTACCCTGGTTTATTTTGTCTATTTTTAGCTTGCAGCCATTGGCTCTTTGCCTCCTTTCTCTGGCAAAAAATCGAGTCCTGCCTTCTCAGAAATTTTCTTATTTCTATATTATGATTAAGTCCCTTTTAATCTCTGCTTCAGTAGACTAAGTTGGCTGAGCTTCTCAATTCCTTCCCTGGGAGCTAGGGTTACTCGTGCTGTTCCTCCAGCCCTTTCTGCTTGCTTGCCAGTCCTCTTGTGGAGGTGTAGAGGGTGGGATTGGGTGCAGGCTTTCCAGCAAGCTGCGTACACAAACGCACTGACTTTCTGCCTTTGTTTATGCTTTGTTTATGAATCCTGCAATCGTATTTCACTTTTTCCCTGAAGTATGGGAGCCGACGTTCACTTGACTTCTAGCGCAGCACCAACATCTTATCCAAACGTAGCGGTTTCTGGGCTAAAAGTCCAACCCAGAAAGCCTGGTTTACATTTTGTGGCTGAATTCATTACCTCTAAATGAGTTGGTCAGGGCCCAGCTTGCTGCTCAGTTCATGTGAGTTGAGAAACTGCTGTTCCTGCTGCTGTTGTTGCTTTTAAATTCTCTTCCTAGTGATTTTTACTCTCTTCAAGGCGCTAAGGCAGTGAATAGCCTTGGACTAGGAACACGTTCCTGCTGGAGGAACAGACCTGCTGAAGAGTGACACCTTGTTTAAGACTGGCAAATCTTAATCAAATCATGTAATTCATGGGTTCATATTGTTGACTGGAGTTGCTTGTGACAGGTTTATATAGCATTTGATATACTGTCACAAATGCAGCCATCCTGACCAACCAAACACAGAAACCTGTAGAAATAGCAACTTTCTTTAGTATTTCATAAGGCTGCTTGGATTAGCGCAAATGATTCTCCATTTTTAAATCAGTGGGTGCTGTATCACCTTTACACTTGATATCAAGTAAGCTAGCAGGTAAACACCTGTGATACATATGTTCTTCATGTTAATACCAGCAGGGTTTATTCCAATATGCAAGGGAGTATTTAAATAAATGTTGTGGAATTTTGCAGCTAGGCTGCAGCTTTCCCAGGTTCACCTGGACATTGGTAGGTGGTGTTTAGCACCGCATTGGAACAGTTGGATGGGAAGTATTCCCGTATCCCTCCACACCGCTCCGGCGCTGCCGTCCTGCGTCGCTGTGACTGACTCTAGCTCTTGCTGAGGGATCTTGTCTGGGCTGCCTTGGGTCCTCATTATGCTCCAATACCCTCTTTTGTCTTCTGCCTGCCCATCAGGCCCTTGTCCTCATTACTGCCTCGCTCCTCTTCACTGCAAGACGTCACAGGGACCAAGCAATTAGGGTTGGAGGCCGCGCTCGGTGCAGCTCTTGCTGCTGTGGATGCTGCGCAGTCCTTAGGAAGTAATTCCTGGGTCCCACGGAGCGTCAGGCTGTGAAGACACATGCTGGGAGGAAACCTGGGAATGTGGAGGGCTGCCTTGTTCCTTTTATACTGCTTTTTTCATATGCTTTTATATATGAAAGATCTGCGGTCTTTCATGACAGAATCCAAGTGATGACAGGTATAAACCATGACAGAATCTAAACTGTAAAACCCCCCAAAATGGGTAGGTGCAGGTTTGCAGATCATTCCCTTGCCTCCAGAGTAGCACCTAGGGATCCTCATTCTGAGCAATAGCCCAGAAACCCCAGGGCAGACTTAATTTCCTGGCTGGGGAGTGGTGTGTGTTGGTGATAATGAAAGGATTCTCAAGAGTGTGGGTCTGCCCTAGGTCTCACTAGGTGCAAAGAGCCAAGAGAACATCAAGTTAAGGTCTTCCAAGAAAGAGTGGGCCAGCATAGAGGACTCTGTGGTCAAGGGCTCTTCAGCACTTGGGTGGGATCCTAGTTGCACCTCCACTAGTGCAGAGCTGGACTAAGGAGCAGGATTGAACGCAATCATGTGTCCCCTGCCCTAGGTGACCCTGTTTGTAAAGCGGGGGGTGGACTAGATGACCTCTAGAGGTCCCTTCCAACCTTAAGGACTCTGACTCTGAACCATCACATTAAAGTAAGTGAAAACATGAACCCAAGGACAACGTTTGCATTCAAGCAAGGCAGCCAGGCTGGTTAGGGATCCTTAGGAGCCTCGTGGCTTTGTGAAGCCCAGGTTGCCACCAGTCTTGCTGGTGGGATGGCGCCCATTGCCATGGGCAGGGTGGATGTGCTGAGCCACAGGAGAGGCCCTGGTGGCCGGGCTCGCGGGTGGCCAGTGGCAGCGCGGAGCCTTGGCTGTCCCAGCAGCCACCCAGCCGCGCTGGTGCTGCCAGTGCCTTATGCTCCAGGGTCACTTCTTGTCACTGTGGCTTTCAAAAAGAGACTGGAGAGCCCAGAATTGGTTTTTCGTCCTCTATTTGCACATATGTTCAAGGAGAATTGTTCTGGGAGGCTTCGGCTTTGATACAGGGTGTCATGATTGGAGGCTTGGCCCTGGTTGCTGTATTTTGTTGGGTCTCTTAGCCAAGACTAGACTTAATTTAGTTTTTTGCAGGTACAGTTAACAGCTGATTCAGAGTCCCTGCTTGCATGGACATTCCTGCTGCAGAGCAAGGGTGGGTGGGTTTGCACTGCAGCAAGTCAGTCACGCTGATTTAGAGCAGTCCTACACAGACAGCTGTTGAAGAGCTTCCTGAATGGAAAATCACCAGCCCTTGAATCTCGGTTTCAACGATTCTTACTGTGTGGTTGGTGTGTTTCTAGGTGCATTGCAACAACATGTTTTCCAAGGGAGTGAAGATCTTCCAGAAGGTGGAGTGTCTCTTCAAGCCGCGCCTGATTGCAGACTGGGAGCCCGAGCCCGTTGGGGTGGCCACGGTGCTGGACGACAAGAACCCCAGCGCGCGCTTCGTGACGGTGCCCCTGCAGCAGCGCGTGGGCAAAGCCATCCTGTGCCGCTTCTCCTTCGCTGACTCCTGGATGATGATGAGCGAGATCTCCTTCCAGTCTGGTGCGTGTTCCTCTGGTTGTGGAGTCCTGGGGGAGCCATGCGAGGGTGCAGAGGTGCCCGCTCTGTTCAGTTCCCAGCGCAGGGCAGTGTGGGGCTGCCCAAGGGGAGTGCTGGGTGCACTGCGAGGAGTGGGAGCCTCATAGGGAACACAGGGAGGTTGCAGCGTGCTAGGCCAATGGGATCCTGGCTGCATCAGGAGGACATTGCCAGCAGGTCGAGGGAGGTGATTCTGCCCCTCTGCTCAGCTCTGGTGAGGTCGCACCTGGAATATTGTGTGCAGTTCTGGGTTCTCCAGTATAAGAAGGACGTGGAGCTTCTAGAGAGGGTCCAGCAGAGAGCCACAAAGATGATTAAGGGACTGGAACATCTCTCGTACGAGGAGAGACTGCGTGAGTTGGGCCTGGTCAGCTTGGAGAAGAGAAGCCTGAGAGGAAAT
>JAUBOD010000308.1:423289-453864 GCA_032353885.1 Nothura maculosa
AGGTGCCTGCTGGAGCGGGAAGGTTGGACCAGATGATCTCTAGAGGTCCCTTCCAACCTGGAACATTCTGTGATTCTATGGGCATGGAGGGTATGGCAGCCTGGGGTGCAGATCAGGTTAAGGGCATGGTGGAGCCCATCTGCAGAAGCAGAAAGGGCCAAGTGGACAGGGAGGACTTGGAAGCTGTGACCAATGCAGGTGTGCAGCAGCAGAACCAGAGAAACCAGAAATGGGTTCATCATTTCTTTTGAGGAAATTGCTTGCTGCTTATTAGGGTGATTTTTTACATCTTTTGGGTTTTTTTGAGAATAATTAAGATGCATATATAAGTAACTATAAAGCTAGCAGATTGAATGTGTATTTAGGTGAGCGGTGGGAAGGCAGGATGTTTTTGCCTTGTGAGTGTTCTTTTCTTTCCTTGAGCCCTAGCTGTAAGGTGGGAGTTGGTGCTGTGGGTGCTTGGAAAGGCCCTGAAAGGCCCAATCCTGGAAAGAAAGCAACTCTTGAGAGCAAAACACAATGATTTGGATACAGGGTCCCGCTCGGGAGAGCCCTGGGCAGCTCCAAGGAGAGCACAGGATGGGAAGCGTGCGGCTCGTCCCGGTGCTGTTGGTAGCAGCCCCTCCTGGCACCCTCCTGTCGGACGTGCTCCCGGGCAGGCTCTGCGCTGACCCGGGATGACTGTTCTCAGGCTCATGCCAAAAACAAAGCAGAGCTCCTGCCCTGGTTTCTGCTATGTCTGGCCGAGCGCTGGGGAGAGCCCTGGGGGCAATGGGGATGGGAGGTACCGGACACTCCGGTGAGAGGCTGTGGAGCCTCCGCTCCCCCGAGCAGGAGCTCTGGAAGGGCTGCCTGAGCAGGCAGGGCAGGTGAATGGGCTCGCAGGGTGCTGGGCCCCACTGCAGCCGGCGGGGCTGGGGGCTCGGCCGGTGTCGCGGTGGCCTCAGAGTCCCAGGGCTCATCTCTTCCCCTCCCCTGCCGCAGACATGGAGAGCGTCAATCCCATTCTGGTGACGGTCGCCCCAAGCACAACGGAACCACTGGAGGCGGAATACAACGTCACCGAGGGCACCTGGGGTAAGGATTTGTGTCACTAGCCAAAGCCTCAAGTGCGTTTCCCCTTGCCACCCTCGTTAACATGGTCTATCTGTGTCTTTCTGGAGATGTGGGTATAGTCTGGTTATTGCCTGTGTACCGAGGGCTTCATTTTAGTGTTTTGAGCCCAGCTGGCCAGGCTGCCTCGGGGCGAGTGGGCTGAGCATGAAAATGCAGCCATGGGAACTGAAAACGTTCTGCTTGGTGTTGTCTGCTCCGACGTCAACCCAGCCAAGGAATCGTTCCAGTGTTGGCTGCAGGAGCTCTTAGCTCTGAACCTCCAAAATGAGAGGTTTTTCATTAAAGTAGGAACACAACTAATGCTAATACTTGGGAAGCTGCCTAAGATCTTTTCAGTACCAGACTGTAGAAAGGAACGTGGTCTCATGGAAGTTGGCCAGTGCATAAAACAGCTTGTGCTTTGTTGACTCCACATTCTTAATTCTTCTGTGATTGCAGAAACTACATCTTCTGTAACCAGCACCTGGATAGGAGAGAAAGCAGATGACTCTAATACCTCCATCCTGGTGGGCTGCCTTGTGGCCATTATTCTTCTGCTGCTGATGATCATAATCATTATTCTTTGGAAGCAGTATGTTCAGAAAAGGTTGGAAAAGGTAATACCATGGGGCTGTTTGGCAGTTTAGTGTTAACCCTAGTGAACTCTTATGTGGAAAGCATGGGACCTGTTCTGTCCTGTAGCTAAACCCCTGTTTCTAGGGACACAGGCCCTACCCAAGGTGTTCCTGGAAATGCTTGCAGCTCCCACATCACTGAGCCCAGCATCAGCTCAGCAGGTTTTGCTCTTTCCCCAAGGCCCCGCGCCGAATCCTGGAGGAGGATGCCACAGTTCGTCTCTCCTTCTACAGCTACACCATTGCCAACAACCAGACCCAGATTCACCAGTCCAATCCCACGTATGAGCGTGCTTTCCCGCTGGACTTGGAATATCACCAGCCAGCGACACTACTGCACAAGCTTCCAGAGCTCTCTCAAAGCGCGGAGGATTCAGGTAATATAATCACCTGCCTCCAGAATCTGTTCATTCTTGTTCTTATCTTTTTTTTTTTTTTTTCCCCTCCTTTCTAATCTTCTCTCACTAACTCGGGGACCTGAGACTCGGGGACCTGAATATTCTGGAGCAGTGACATTTTAGAGGGTAGCTCTGGCAGATGGTGCAGCAGCCTCAATACACAACCTCTTATTGTTCTCTCTGACGGCTGTGTGCCTGTGTTAGCTAGGTCATCTGTTAGCAGCTGCTTTTAGCAATCACAGCAGCAAGTCATCGTTTGTCTCAGCCCCTTGGCAGGGGTGTTGCTGCCTCAGGCCCTTCAGGAGACAATCCAGACTGGCTCCTGGAAGAGATTCCTTTAGCACCTCCTCTTGCAGGAATAGCTCTTGGAAATACCCTCAGAAAAGAAGCAGAGGCAAATTTGGCAGGGAATTGTATTGGTGGTCGGCTCCCGGACCCCCTGGGAAGCTGTGGAGGTTTTGCATCCTGTGTGCATCCCGCAGGCTTTTGTACTTGTGATGGCACCACTGCTCTAGTGAATAGGAGGGCAGCGTCACTTTCCTCAAGCACAGATGGGTGGTTAAGTTATTCTGTGCAGGGAAGTTGATTTGGATGGAGTCAGGCAAGCTTGAAATGAATGCTCTGTGTCATAGTGACCATACAGGGGAATTAATTATAAACAGTCATTATATAGTACTTATGTGAATAAGCCGTAATAGGTAGGGTAAAGTTATTATAGACTACACAGAAAATGAAGACCTTACTCATGTTGTGGAGGGAGATCTGCAGCAAACTTGCCATTTCAAGCAACATTCCTTGCCTCGAGTTAGAGGGACATAACTTGTATTTAGAGTGAATGAGAAGCAGAAAATCACATGGGACGCAGACCTGGGTGTCTGGGCAGGGGTTCTAGCTCCTGGTGCTGGGGGGCAGCAGTGGCTGGTTAACACGGGGGCTGCTGCAGTGGCTTGTTGGGTTTTAAGCCTCGCTTAAAACAAAGCACCATCCTCGCCTGGCTGTGCAGTGCTGCTGGTGTGGGTGATGTGCAGCTGGGCTGAGCTGCTCCGAGGGCTGCACTTCTCAAGGAGCAGGAGCCAGGCCACCCTGTTCTGCAGGAACAAGAGCATTCAACGCCCTGTCTCTGCTTTCCCCTCAGTGTGCAGTGGGGACTATGCTGAGCCTGACCTGACCAAGTCCACTCCTCACCAAGGCTTCCAGAACAACGTTCCTCACTATGCTGAAACAGATATTGTCCACCTGCAAGGGGCGACGGGCAACAACATGTATGCGGTGCCAGCCCTCACGGTGGATTCACTCACCAAAAAGGACATCTCAGTGGGCGAATTCCCTCGGCAACAGCTACGACTCAAGGAGAAGCTGGGAGAAGGGCAGTTTGGCGAGGTACAGCCTTTCTTTTCCACACCTGGCAGGGCAAATCTGAGCTGCTGGTCGGGCACTGTCTCACACTTGGGGCCCGAGGGACCTACACGTCAGTATTTTAATACCTACCTTTGCATTGGGGGAAAGCCAAGATCCTCTAAGGTGAGGCTTTGGAGAGTCATTCTGCACTGCTGAGCTGGCTGCTTGGTGCCACAGAAAAGACTTTTCCAACAGATGAGATCTGTGAATTGTTAGCTGTTTGCTCTCTGTATCCCTACTTATGACCCTATAGAAAGAATCTGAGTTGTTAATTCAGACTGTCCCATGCTTTTCCTTGAAAGCCCTGGACTTATGGTCGCTCTCACATTCAGATTATGCCCCTTTGAGCACATGGGTGTGAAAGCTCTGGTAGTGACTCAGGCCAAGGCAGATCCAGCTACCTCTACAAGAGGTTGTGCACTGAGAGGTGAGGATCTGTGTGGGCTCTGCGTGGGGTCTAGTGTCGAAGCCCCCAGCAGCCTGAGCCCTACAGCTGGGTCATCTGCTGAGCTCTTGCCCCCTGAACCCCTCTGGACATGAGAATTTTTGTCCCTTTCTTCTCTCCCTACTTTGCTGTACTGTCTCTAGCTCCCTACTGAGCCAGATCTTCTCACTTGCGCCCATCTCTTCCAGGATCTATTTGTCTCTTCACCCTTTCCAGCTTTTGTTTCACCTGAGACTTAAATTCTGTCCTCTTTTGGCAAAGCACCAGCCCTTGACTGCTCCCCCGCTCTTGGCCATGGCGTGCCCATCTCTGTGTCCTTTCCTGTTGCTCTCTCCCTTCTCTGCTCCTTTCTTTTTGGGTGTCTGAGTATTAGAAAGCTGGTGATGTCTCTTACCATCCTTGGCTGTCAGAGTAGCCTCTTCTGCTGTGGCCTGGATCCTGCCCCCATCTTGGACTGTGCTCCAACTGTAAAACTTTTTTTCCCCCTCTATGTTCTTCTTCTGTTTTTTTCCCTTCCCACTCTCTCCTTTTCTTTATAATAACTGTCCTTTCTGGATAGTTCTTCCATATTACATACATTATGGAAGAGTTCTTCCTTCTTTTGCTGTCAAACAACAGTGGCTTGTTCCTTTGCCCACATCACAAGATCCTTCCCTCAACTTTGCAAATGTGCTGAACTGCCTCCTTCTCCTTGCCTTTCCAGGCTGGGTCATCTTGGTCTCAGCCTGGAAACAACAGCAGGACTTGGTGTCCAGTCTTGCTTCTAGCAACTTCGCTTCTTCTTGCTCCCTTCACTTTCAAGCGAGTCTTTTCTGCTCCTGCCCACCCCCTTCCTGGGCTCAGTGACACACTGTTTTCATTTATACTTTATGTTCTTAATACCATGACTCTTTGCTATGCCAAGTTTGTACAGTCAGTCCCTGCTTGATTTTGTTGGATCTGCTGAATGACAGAACAAGTCTGACTGCTTTCACCACAGCAGACTTCATAAAACTGCAGCAGCCTCTTCGTACTTTTGTTCTTTATGCAGCTTTGCCCCATTTTTGTGCTGTCTGTCTCCTCCCTGTGCTTGTCATGTACACTGGTGATTGTTGCTGCATATGAAGTGCATGGAGCTCCTGGTATGTTGTCCTGCTGCACATCCTCTTGGGACTGATGGATCTAGTCTGCTCACCTCAGTTTCCTTTTACAGTGCCACGTGCTCAGGTCTGTCCCCTTTCCCTTGTTCCTGTGTCTCTGATCTGGTTCTTTTGAGTATATATTTTGTTTTCTCAACTTTTCTCCCCCTTTCTCTAAAATAATAGAGTAATTTCAAGTCTAATTCATTTATTTAGTGTAGGAAACTCAAATCTGTATTCTCCTTGGAGACCTCCTTTGGTTCATGGCTGAAGTATTCATGTCAAACATTTTTGCTTAAAGTCTGAAGCCTTCTGAGCTTTGTGTGTGACTTCCAGACACTGCTCATTCAAGCTGGGGCAGTGACTCGAGCCAGGCTGCAGACACCCGACACTGGGGCAGTCTTGCTGTACGTGTGTGGCAGGTCTGGCTTGCAGTACGTGCCCAGCCTGCTGCAGCAGGGCTCTTTGCATGTGTACAGTAGGACAGGAAACTCCGGGCTTTGTGGCTTTCCTGAACATGTTCAGTGCTTGTTTGGCAACTTGATTTCCCAGACATTTGCTTTCAGTATAAATTTGGTGTGTTAGGGACCCATGAGGGTGTAGTCTGTATCCTCTCCTACATCATGGGCTAGGTAGTGTGAGCATGTTCTTTTTGTCCAGGATCTAGCGCCATCCTATAGGCTGTTTGCTCTGAGTGAAGAGTTATATTATTCAGACTCGCTCTGTGACCAAACATGGCTCAATGTGACGTTGTTTTCCTCTGGGTTTCTCCCCACGTGTGCTTTCATAGTTGCCACCGCTTTCTGCCCCACAGGTACACCTGTGTGAAGCTGACGGTCTGCTGGAATTTCTGGGAGTTTCTTCCACAGAATTCACCCGGCAACCTGTTCTGGTAGCAGTCAAAATGCTAAGATCAGATGTCAACAAAATAGCCAGGTAAGCGTGCCTGCTGTGGCTGCCGTCTGAGCATGAAAGTTGATATTTTCCACATAGCAATATCAGAGATGTCACTAGGAATAACATGTGTTAGGAATAGGCCCCTGTGCAAGTTTGGTGTGTTCAGATAAAGAACAAGATACAGGCAGAGCTGAGAGCAAGAGTAGATGCATGTGTGTTTGAAATGGTGCCTTTGTCCCCTTTGCTAGGGAGAGGGTGGATGTTGCCCACAAACACCCAACCAATGTTCAAACTCATGATGCCCAGATAGGCTGCTGTCTCTGGGCAGGGATTTCTAGCTTCCTTACATGGTGCTTCTCTTGCCCTTAGACAAAGGGGTAGCCTGAGAGTCAAACCTGTTTTTTTTTATCTTTTAAGGAATGATTTCCTGAAGGAGATCAAGATCATGTCACGACTGAAGAACCCAAATATCATCCGGCTGCTGGGCGTGTGCGTGCGTGACGACCCGCTGTGCATGATAACGGAGTACATGGAGAACGGCGACCTCAACCAGTTCCTGTCGCAGAGGGAGATCTACAGCAAATTTGCTGTTTCAAACAACATTCCCTGTGTCAGGTAAGGAGAGCAGCCTGTTTAGGGCTAAGCAGGAATTATGAGCAGCATCTGCCCTGCCTGCAGGGAGTTGCTTTCTCCCAGCCTGGGCAGCTGTGCAGCCTATATTGTGAGCAACAGCCCCACTTGGAGTGGGAGGTTGTTTTGAAGGACTTCTAGGGGTTCATGTTGTTGGGAAGCTTCCCTAACTTGGGCTGTTCTGGCCACAGTGAGCACTTAGATTAGTGAGCACTAGCTTAACCATCTCTTACGTTAGTGAGGCAGTATCAAATAACTGATTTAATATGGCAAGCCAGCTGCATTGCAGTGAAAATGAAAAATTTCTGCTAGGCTTTTAAAAGGTCTCCTTGGTTCCAGGAGTATTATTTTGAGGAATTTTTCTGTTTGCTTGTTTATTTTTTTGAGAAATAAAGGGAGAGGTAGGTGGAGTGTAGAGCCAAACTAAGGAAAGATTTTTATCTTCCAGCTGCAGGAGGACATTTCTCTGGCAAAGAAAACAGTTTTCTCTCAGTACTGACATTAATCTCTTATGCAGAAAGATTAAATCTAACTTAAAAGCATCACCACTGATGCAGAAAGTCCTTTCCTACTGAAGTAGTCTTGTGTGTAGGACAAAGACATTTATTCAGCTCAGTGGAGACCTGCCCTGAACTTGCTGCATAGCTTAGTCCTTGGCATATTCCCTATTTATAGTTGAGCAGCAGAGCAGGTTCTGTTGATGGGCTGGACGGGAGGTGCTTTACCCCTGCCTTTCTGCTGGCAGTGGGCAGCAGCCTCGTCCAGAATGTTGTTCTGGCATCCTGCAGAGCCAGGATGCACTGAGAATGGTGGGGATGGGAGAGGATTTGCATCCGTATAGACTCCGGTTCCTGCTCCCTGCAGTGCCTTGTGCCTGCCACGCATCTGTGGTGACTGTCACCTTTAGGCTGAGGGCATTTACCTCAGCCTAGCCTTCAACTGACAGTTCTTTTTCATGCTGCTCCTGAATTGTCCTCTCTTCAGCACTGCTACTCAAATTTTTCTTTTTTTCCTCTCCTTGCTTTATAATTTGGTCCAACTTCAGATTTTCCTGTTTCTCTATCTGATCTGTCATCCCTTTCTTTACTGTTTCCTCTTTCCCGTCTTTCAAACAAATATAGTTTCTTACCAAAGAGATCTTGTGACTAGCTCAGGTGTTTGTATGGAATGTGTTTGTTGAACCTGAACTAAGTCCTCAGCCAGAGATTGCACCTTGTCTCTACCAGCTCCTGTGGGTGCTGAATACAGAGAGTCCCAGCATTGCCCCCACTGCTGCACCCTCTTACCTCATGCCCCAGATATGAGACCTGTCTGAAGGACAGGGCTGGTCACTGTGTTTCTTCAGCCCTTTTGGCTCTTATTTGAAGTGCATCTCTCCCTGCTGCTCTGACTAGCAAATTATGAAGATGAGTGGCTGCTCTGCTGAGAAGTTTGCCTGTCCCCTTCCCGCAGGGCAGCGGGTGCCCTAGATCCTGCTGAGCGGAGGAGCACAGAGCCGAACGTCGGTCACTGACAGGTGCCCACCAGGCTGCAGATGGGACGAGGGGGCGGCTCGAGCAGCCTGGGCCAGCCCAAGGGGGACATGGTGGCTGAGCAGGGCCCGGGCCCTGCAGAAAGCTCGAGCTGAAGCACCCGTGGGTGCAGACGCTGCCTCGGTGGGAGGGCGCAGGGCCGCCCGGCGCGGGAGCGACGCTCCGCTGGTCACCAAGCGCCACCCGCCTGCACTGGGTCCCACCGGGCCCCAAGGCCGTGGGGACCTTCAGCCTGCAAAGCCTGCGGGCATTAGCGTTAGGGAATGAGATCCGTGTAGTTTCCATCATATGATATGTAGCAGTTATTTCACTGCCACCAAAACACAGAGAGAGAGAGAGTGTGGCTTCTCTGGGCTCTGAGAATTATTAGCTGTGAGCAGATTGTGCATGTTGGGTTTGGAGGAGGAGCTGCTGGTGTGTCAAGTGTCCAGGCTTGCAGAATGGGAATGCAGCCCAAAGCAATGGCACGTGAGGAATCTGGGAAGTGACGTGGTCTGTAGCCAGTGTATCCTGCCTCTCTAGTAAGAGTGCCTTTCCTTTCCAGTAAAAGGGAATACAGTCACAATAGATGGAAAATATATTTGCTGAAATGCTTAGCTTACCTTTCTTTTATATATTTAGTGCTTCAATGTTATAGGGCATACTTAGTGATACAATTGCAGTGTTTGTGAATTAACAAATTAGGAAGTTTCTAAGACACGAGATTCTGATCTCATGATCATGAGATTGTACAACTTAATTTTTCCTGGCTCTGCGAACTTGGTGCTGTGAAGCATGAGCTCCTTGCATATCAGCTCCTTGTACGTGGAACCAATGAATTATTGCTTATGAACTAAGTCTCTTCCAGGGACAGCCTGTCCTTGCTTGGACAACTGGGCATCTTAGATTCCACTCTTAGGGCAAAAAAAAAGTGACAACTAACAGTGTTTCCTTGTGTTGCAAGGAATGCAGGGGCCTAGCCTGGCCTTATGGCAAGGGCTGCATGCAAGGAATGCCTCTGCTGATGTTCTTTGTTTTGTTTCCATGCAGCTACTCCAACCTGCTGTACATGGCCACGCAGATTGCCTCAGGGATGAAGTATTTGGCATCTCTGAACTTCGTGCACAGGGATCTGGCCACTCGCAACTGCCTGGTGGGGAACAACTACACCATCAAGATCGCAGACTTTGGCATGAGCAGGAACCTTTACAGCGGGGATTACTACCGTATCCAGGGGAGGGCTGTGCTGCCCATACGCTGGATGGCCTGGGAAAGCATCCTTCTGGTAAGGATTAGATGAAATGATTCTCTGCTCACTTTGCTGGTTTTCTGTGCCCCCGAATCAGTCACCAGCCCTTGCAGCACCCTCGTGTGTGGTGTTGGTGGCCCCTGGTGAGATGTCCTTGTGCCAGGCGTGTTGCCTCCCTGGGGAAGGAGGGTGCCCTCACAGATACAATGCACCACAGACCATCCACAGCCTAATTTCTGTTCTGTTCCTGGCATGTGTGATGCCTGCTAGAATGTAAACAAGCTCCCTCTGTGCCCATTGCCCAGCTGCGGAGCTCGGAAGGGCAGGGATAAAACATGATGAGTTTCTAGTTTCAGGTCTGGTTTAGAGGTCGGGATGTTTTTGTGTGTTCAAGCTCTCCCCTTAGATGATTTAACAGCTGAACAAATTCCGTCTAAAGGCTCTTTTGTAACATTCAGCTTGATAGTTCTTTTTCAAACTGATCTGAGTACCTACTTTTATTTTTACAATTGCATAGTAAACTTGTAATTAAACATGATTACAATGGCTAATATAGTGCTTAAGCTTTTCTTAAATTCACTTCAGTGTCTTAGTGGCCGCTTCATCTAACCTGTAGGTCTCTTCCGTCTTTCTTGTGCTGACAACTTCCAAATATTTGCAGACTACCAGGGTTGCCAGGTAAGCCTGGGCAGTCTGAATGTCTTCTGACCAAACAGGCTCTCTGGCTCCCTGATTATTCACACAGCAGCAGACAGAATAAAATGCTGTTTGCTGTTGTTTCTGTGAACATGCATTGCTCCAAACACAGCAGGTTTGGGCCCATATATTCTAAGGCAGAGAACACACAGTGCACAGACTGACACCAGCTTCTGCATGTGTATTGCTGAGAGCAGGTCACTTGCTCTGTTCTCTCTGTGGAGAGCCTTTTCCAAGGCACAAACAGTGTGTCCTCATGTTAGGCTGCTGAGAGCTTAGATTGAAAGGGTTTTCTCAGATGTACTGCGAGCAGAGCGGGGTTTACAATGTTGGTTCTGTTCACAGGGCAAGTTCACCACAGCCAGTGATGTCTGGGCGTTTGGGGTCACCCTCTGGGAGATGTTCATCCTCTGTAAGGAACAGCCTTACAGCCTTCTCTCCGACGAGCAGGTCATTGAGAACACAGGCGAGTTCTTCCGGAGCCAGGGCCGGCAGGTAAGAGCACTGATGTGACGTCTCTGTCCCCTTACACACCCAAGTGGAGCTCCCAAGGGCGTTCTTGGTGGCCTGATGCCTTCTACAGAGGTCCCTACTTCTATTCTTCACCTTCTCAGGTGTGTCCCAACTCTTCCATTTCTCATCTAGGTTCATTGTGCTGGCTTTCCTATACTGGAGTCCCATTAGAAGAACTTCTTGACCCTGTCCCGTGCTTCTTCCTTGCTATAAGCCACTTCCATTTCAAGATGGATTTGTGCTGTCCTCACCTTCTCTGGGATCCTGTATACAGTCTGCTTACTCCTTGCCCTTGTCCAAAGTCTTTCCTGTTAGCATTTCCTCTGAAAAGTGAGGAAGCCCATAGTAAGATGAGCAAGGAGGAACTGTTGGTACCTCTGAGTTGGATATTCCCTCTACTATCTCCACACATGCTGAGATGCCTCTGACTATTGCAGGTTGTCAAAGGGCTTTTGTGTTGTTACCCTCCTCATTTTAATTCCTGGGCAGTTGTCAGCTCTGCTGCTCTATTGCCTTGAATCAGATCTCTGCTGCTGCTGATGGTGCTGGATGATCATGCACAGCCCAGCACCTTGGTCCTGAGGCTCTTCCACTCCCCCAGAAAAGTGGAGTGCTTGTTATTTGCCAATCTTCTAAAGCTCAATTTTAACACTAAACTAATCAGAGGAAATGAAGGTTTAATTTGCAATCTCCCAGATATGAATGACTTAAGGAAAAAGATGAAAAATGAATGTCGTGAGAGAGAGAAAAGCTATTTCTGCCTTAGATGAGCTCTAAAAGGTTTGTTTTCTGTCTCTACTAACAAGCTATCACGATGCTTAAAAAGTCTCATGGGTTGTTTACGGTGAGTGACGGTATTTGGATTTTATTGTGGTCAAATTAGTTTTGGTTTGTGTGTTGCTGTTGCTTAGAAAAATTCTCTAATTTTTTATTTTATTTTATTTTTTTTTAATGGGACAAACAACTGACTTTGTCACTGAACACGTTGACAAAGTATCTGCTTTTCCATTTGGGATATGTCAAAGATTCATCTAGACTTCACTACCACATGCATACTTGATGGCTTTTGATTTTGCATGACTACTGTTTGTCTTGTAAAACCTAAAACGAAATAGCACTTTGTTTTTAATTGAATAAAGGTTCAATTTCTTTAATAAAGACAACAGAAATAATTGTGCTTCTCTGTCTTCCAGATCTATCTCTCCCAGACTCCTCTGTGTCCTAACCCAGTGTTTGACCTGATGCTGAAGTGTTGGAGCAGGGACATAAAGGATCGTCCCACTTTTGACATGATCCACCACTTCCTGCTAGAACAGATGGAATCAAATATTTGACTCGAGGAAAGGAGACAAACTGTGGAGAACTGAGTGACTTGGGTATCTCTGTCTGCCTGTACCTCATGGGAAGATGGTCAGGCTGCCTTGCTCTCCTCCCTTGACTCTAATCTATTTAAGTTGAGACATCCATGGCAGCTGCTCATTCTATTGGCCATGGTCTGACACACAGGACCAGAGGATCTCATTTGGTTGAAGAATCATCTCCTCTTCTGAATCCTTGCCTGGGAATACTGTGAGAGGGAATTTATTAGATGCCCGTGAACTTTTGGGCCAAAGGAATGAGTAAAATTTGCAAGGGACTTGGAGCTCTCTCCTGTATGGACTAGAAAGCTACCGATTGATTTGGGAGTTACGAGTCAAGAAAAGACACGTAGAAGCAGTCAGTCTTCTAAAACAATTCCATTGAGGCAAATGGAAGTCTTGAGCACATTAGCAAGTGTTTCAGTAGGCTCTTGCTACAGACTATAGGTATAGTGAGAAACTAGAAATGACTAGAACTAGGAAATGGTTTAACAGGCTTGAACTGGTGGAGCTGGAGTTTGCGACCCTTTGGAAGTAACTTTACAAGGGGCTAAGGAGGATGCAGATAGGGTTCAAGATCATGTTCTTTTTTCCTGTGGTTGTTAAGCACTGCTTTGGTTATATATGTGCATTTTCCCCACACTGGATTTTTTTCTAAAGAAAAAAGAAATAAAAGAAGAAAAAAAAATGAATGTTAAAGGTCACTGAAGGTCGCTACAGTAGATCTTCTTTTGACCTATAAATAAAGACTAGGGTAGGGAGTTTGTATTGAAAAGTAGCTGATACTGTACTACTGTCACTATGTAGATTTATTAGCCTAATGAACTTGTAGCCAAAATGGACTGATGTGCAATTAATCCTGTATAAGTACCCGTTAATATGAGACCTCTCAGTCGATGCTGTTACCTGTGCAGAGGGACTTGCCTTTGGTGAGAGCAAAGGGCTACGAGTGGGGCCGGCCGTGCAGGACAGGAGGAGGAGGAGGGGGATCCGGGCCCTGCGTTCCTGGCACCACCGCTGGGCTGTGCCGCAGGGTGCGGGTCCCGGGTGCTCCATTCAGCTCCCGGTGGGACAGGGACCACTGCAGCCCCTGGCTTCTGCTCGGGGCTTGCACGGTCTTCTGATACTTCCCCTCAAACGAGACAATCCCGGGTCAGCCAACATGCTTTTTGTTTCCATTAAATCGCAAATGGCTCCTTTTGCAGGGCTCTGAAACCCCTTGGACATGAGTTAGGGAATTTGGCTTGTTCCTGTGTAAAATCCATTGTGGATTTGTGAGGCTCCTGGGGAATACTCTGCTATACTGTCCCTAATCGTATGACAAGATACTTGAGGACCAAACCCCAATACTTCATAAGCTGGGAGAACATGAAAGTTCAGCACTTGGCTTTCTCAACAGCATTCACTAGTGTCTGTGCTGGGCAAAGCTTGTAAAGATAACCTCTATCTTGGCCACAAACAGGATGTGAATGGTTGTCTGCGCTAAGAGCTCTGTCTGGGGACGCTGCTGAGAGGAGGAATGTTGGAACGGTTGTAATTAAGACTTAATTCAAAGAAAAACTGTTTCTGAGTTGGCAGGACTGTGTGTTTTGTTGCTTCTGCTGCCCAAGCAGGACAGGTTCTGTGGTGAAGTTGCCCTGTTGCAGCTCCCTCCGTATGACTCGTGTCCAGATTGTCACGTTTGAGGTCTGAGGTGGGATTCACCTCACTGCACCCAGGGGTCTGCAGCCGAGCTGCTCTGTGCAGCCCCCTTTGCTTGAGAGGGAGCCAGAGCAGAGTCCTCCCCATGGAGATCAGGTGAATCCCACCCTCCGAGTAGGTGCTTTTCTCCTGGGCCTCCACGTGGCCCTGGGTGCCTCGCTGCAGCAGATGTGCTCTGACGTCTGGAGCTTGGAGCAAAAGCCAGCGGTGGTTCCTGCTGCAGCCTGTGCCCGCATGTGGTGTGACGTGTTGGTGGCTGCTGCCCACGCGTCGGGTTTGTCTCTGGGATCTTTCCACCCCTGCTCACAAAAGGTACCCGAGCAACGCGCAGCCGTGCGAGCCATCTGTGCCGTGCCGTTCAGAGATGCCCACGTGCTGTAACTTCACCTGGATGGGCTTTGTACGTGTGTTGCCAGGACGTGCTGTTCCTCCATTGAAATGTTGACCTACCAAGTTTTTCTTATCAATAAATCCTAATGATAACCTTGACGAAAGTGACTTTCTGCCTCTTTCTTGCCTAGGTGTCTGCAGTGAGTACAAGCATTTCAGATTGATGTTCAGTAGCTCTGTGGTAAATCTTTAAGCTCCTCGTTTGCAGCCCTTGGGCATTGAAAGGAGCAAACTCGGAGCTTCTGAGGAAGCGGGGCCTGGGCCACCCTCCGAGCTGCGGAGGGACTGCGCCAGCCTGCGGCCCTGCTTCCCGTTCCGTGGGGAATGCAGCGTTTCCGTAAGCAAGCTTTTCCATATTAATATTACATTCCAGGAAGAGGGAGCTTGGGGAGAGGAGGGACCTCTGGAGATCTCTAATGCAGCTGTCTGCTAAAAGCAGAACTGCCTGCAAAGCTGCAAGCCTTGGCTTAGTGGCCTCCTCTAGATGAGGCTGGAAGAGCTCCAGGGCTGGGGATGTCACCAGCTCCCTGGGCTAAGGCTTTGGCCCTTCCTTGGGGCAGGCTGCCTTTGCCCATGCGCCTTTCCCAGGTGCAGCTTGTGCCCCATGGCCCCTTGCTGTGGACACCCAAAGCTGTCGTGTCACCCATGGCCTCCATCGCCACTGCACACCCAGGGCTGCTGGTAAAGGTCTGCCACAAATCAGGATATTTTTAAGACCAGAAATTCTGTTGTTCTGAAAACTTCTGCAAGAGCAGGAGGCAGGAGAGCACTTTGTCTCCTCTGATACAGCTTGGGCAGAGTGTAGGCACCCAAACCGATGGCAGGAATCCCCAAGCACCCATCAGAAATTGTGGGGTATCTCGAAGCTCTGGGGGGCTTCGTTGTGCTGGCCCCATGGCCCAGGCTTTGCGAGGCCGCTCGAGGAGCTCACAGTGTCTCCTGCACCCTGGGCCTCCGCAGAGGCCGGGCTCCCTACTGGTATCACAGTCCCCAAGCTCTGGGTGCGCGCACCCTGGGATGGCTGCGAGGGGAACATCCGTGTGCTCATCCTAAGGGCTGTGAGCCTTGGGAAGCACCTGGATAATACGGCAGCTTTCCCCTTCCAAGATTTCCAGGTGACAGCGGGGGGAAGTCATTCCCTGAGGGTGCAGCGGTCGCTGGGAGCGGCGGCCGGCCCGGCATCACAGAGGTCGTCTGGGCAACTGGGCTGCGCTGGGTGGGCGCCTGGCGCCGGGAGAGCCGTGCGGCCATGGCGGCCGTGAGGGGGAGCAGCCTCTTCCCGCCCGACCCGCGCTACATCCCGGGGTAAGCGCTGCGCTCCGGCAGCACCGCGGCCGCTCCTAAAGCGGAGAGATCTGCCCGGGATAAAATGCTATCCGTGACACTTTTTTTGTTGCCTTTTTGAATATTAGGACATATTTCATATAAAAATGCAGTGAAGTGTAGGAGAAAGGGCTCTGTGGACCTGGGTGGGGAAATAATGCCTTGTAGTAGGGTGAAAATAAAGACTGGAACATGGCACACTGAGGGAACTTAAACTGTTCTTCTATTGCTTCTTTTAAGCAGCCAGATGTTACTGGTGCTGCTAGTCAGAGAATTGACTGCCCATTTAAATGATATCTGTATTGAGCAAATTCAGACTGGGTGAATATTTGCATAAACATGACATACGTAGGGAGTAGCTACTCCCAGCTTTATCCAACGTCTTTGAAGTTAGTAAGGGGATGAGGGTCATCTAGTTACTACATATCTGGCCTTTCTTAAAAGCTTTCTTAAAACCTGCTCTAAAGGCCTTTAGAAAAGAAAATGAAGTTGTAGCTGGCTAAACTACTGGTTAAAAGATGAGAAAGGAGGTAGAAATTAGCAGATACGTTTCACAGTGAAATGGAGGGAAGGTGCCGGTGAGGTCCCCTGGTGATCCAACACCCACATAAGTGAATTAGAAGGGACTGGGTGGCCCCAGAGGCAGCATGAGTCTCTGGTCTAAATTTCCTTGGGGTACTTGAGTCTATGTCTCACTCTGAAAAGCGCCTGAAAGACCTTGTGATACAGAGCAAGGCGGGACTTTTTTTTAAGCAGTACTGCTGACACTAGCCCACGTGTGCGCTAGTGGTGGTCATAACACAGCAGGTACCGCAGCTGGGCATCCTTTTCCATAGACTAGCAGCTCAGGCTTCCTCATTTTTGTACTGGGAGAAGGTTGAGGCCCTGATACCAAACTGTAGCAGTGGGGCCTGCTCCTCGTCAGGCTGCTGCTCCATCCCCTGGAGGGGTGACGAGGAGCCTCGACCCAGACAGGCCGAGTTCTGCCCCGGCTTTTCCCTGGTCTCGCCTATTGGCTTGGAGCATCCTCCTGTAGCTGGACGGGAGCATCGCTCTGTGCACGGCTTGGGTGCATGAGCCTGAAAATGCCCTTGTGGTGGTTGAGTGTTGGGAAGAGAAACGGACGGGTAGGACAGGAGACAGCACAAAGAGATGGAGTGAATGCACGAGGTGGGTCCTGTCCTGGTGCCCTCCTGCCCGCCTCATGTCAGGGCGGCTCCGCAGGGCTGGGCGGAGGGCTCAGCCTCTTCCTCGGCCGTGACGAAGGCCATGACGAAGGGTTTATGTGGAACTCCGGGGAGTGATGAGAGAGGAGATAGGGTTGAGTAATAGAAAAGTGAAATTAGGCCCAGGCTTGAGAAAGTGCCTCCTTGGCTTGATGCTCATGTGAGCTTTGAGGTCTGTGACTGAAATGGATGAGCCAGGACTACAGAAATGGTGGAGACTGTATCAAAAAGTTAAAGAATTTATGAAAATACCATGTGCAACAAAGTTATGTAGCACATAGGAGACCATGTGTGCTGCTGGAGCTCCACTGCTTTCAACAGCAGAACTTGTAAGTCAATTATGGGGCAGATCCATTCCCCGTAAACCCAGACTGACTCGCTTGAGCTCCTCAGATTAGCCTGCTTTTAATTGCTTATAAATTGAGTCCTTTCTCAGCCCTACCATTATTTTCTTCACGATTAAAATCTCTCCAAGAAGCCTGTAATTATTTGGGCTATGTCATCCACACTCTTGCTTGGCTCCAGCTCCCTAGCGTAGCTTCCTTGTGCTCCAGGACGTATTGGGAAGTCGATGAGAAGCGGTCGGTGGAGGCCCTGCAGCAGCGCTTGCTAGCGAGACCCTGCCCCGCAAAGCAGGGACGCTCGCCAGCTGCAAATGCATCCCTTGGCTCGCTGCTGCTCGCTGCATTTGGCAGGGAAAGGACTTACTCATCAGCTTATGACACTCATGCATCATCCAGCTTGTTCCCCACGTACGCGGCAGGCTCCCTGATTCCGTCTGTGTTGCAATTGGCAGCTCTGCCTTCCTCCTTCAACGGAGGAACCATGTTCCCATTAGGAAACCTCTGATGCTGGGAGCAGCTACAGCTGCTATTTCATACCTGAGCTCAGTCCTCTCCTGAGGCCCCACGGCCCAATCCTCCTTCCCCAGTATTAGCTATGGAGAGGCTGAAACCTTCGCTGTCTGTCCTGAGCCCTGGGAAAAGGAGAGATCAGCATTGCAGGAAAGCAGTTGTCTGGGCCAGAGACCAGGGTGACCTGGACGCCAAGTTGATTAGACTGTTCCCCTTCAAAAAAAGGGGAGTCTAGGAGATGCCTCTGGAGTGTGAGGCTCCCAGTGGCAGGCGGGCCGGCCTGAAGAGCCTTGGCTGGGGGGAGGATGGAGGCAGTTGTGCTAAAACGTCGTTTCAGGCCTTGCACAAAGGTCTTCAGAAGGACAAGGTGGGGACCTGCCATCGTTCAAGCGGAGCGGTGGCCGGGAGGGTCTCCTCGCAACGGAGAGCAACTGCCGTGCAGCTCTTCCCATCTGCTGCTGGGGGCTGTCCTGCCTGGACTTCCTTGGGAGGATATAGGACAGAACTGGGGGGAGGTTAACTTTTTTATTTTCATTATCCGAATTTTAATACTGAACAAGGGACATCTGAAAATTGCCAATAATTCTCTATGTTTTATAACTCAGAGGAGTGACAATATCTCCAATTGAAGGGTGTTCTTACCCCAGACCTGAGGCTCTCCACAGGCCATGCTCCCATGGGATGTTTTCCCAGTGTCCCTGATGGAAGGTGCTGCCGCGGGCACCTTTGCTGAGCGGCCCCTGCTTGTGCAGGAGCCCGAGGGGCAGCGTGGGCCCCATGCGGCAGCCGCGTTGCAGGGCAGGGCTCTGCTCCCGCATGGGCACCGTGGCTGGGTGCCACGTGTCTCAGGGCTGGGCTCTGCTACAACCACCTTTGCGCTCATAGGCCTCCTCCCTGCAAAGCCCCTTCCCACGGTCCCTGCGTCTGTGCTTTCAAACATGCAAAAGCCCCGAGCTAAACAGTTCTGTACATGGAAAGGACCCATTCAAATGTCACGTGAGTGATGCTCCTTTTGGTTTCCTCCTCAGCTATGAGGGCTTTGTGCCTCAGCTCAGCTACCAGTTTGGAGAAACCTTTGGCAAAACCACTTTCCGGCTGCTGACAGATCCTAGCGTGCGGAAGAGCCCTCACTCCCTGCTGGCACCGCTGCCCAAGCTGAGGTTCATAGAGGACTTCACGGGGACCAAGCATGAGGTGCCGGATTATATCCCTGTGCATCCAGGTGAGCGGGGGCAGCTCTTGGTCCTTTCAGCAAAGCAGCAGGTTCTGTAACTGAAGTCGCAGAGTTCCCTGGACGCAGAGGGTCCATGGCCCTGGGGAACCAGGACCATCCCCAGGGCAGCAGCATCGTGTTTCTCATGCAGCCATCCAAGCTCTGAAGGGAACAGGACCCCAGGGGAGCAGTATCAATGAGTAACTTAGGTGTGAACTTGCTCGCCCAGGGAATTTGCTGCCTCTGCTTCAGCTCTGCCCATGTCTCATGTACCCTTCCTAATTTCCGCCGGTTTTGTGAGTGTGGATCTAGGTACGGGACTCCTTTATGCAGGTGGAGTTTCTTAGCTTTATTCCTGGATGTCTAGATTTGCATTTCCCCTTGAATTAAAATGTAGTTTGTTTCAATAGACCCAACTAACCAGTTGACCTAGTTGCTCTCTATCATCATCCTGTCTTCATTAATATTTTATATTTTTCAACCTTTGTCACAAATGACACTTGCAGCTTTGATTTCATTTATTTCTTGTTGGTGAAAATGCTGAAGAAAGCGGTTGCAAGAAGCACTTAAATCTGCCAAAACATCTTCACCGAGAGCTTTTACTATAGAGCTGTCAGACAGCAAAAGCCCTATATTTCTACCATAGACTTTATTAATTCTGAGTGGCACTCCTTTTTTTTTTAAGGATAATATCAGATATTATGAAGGTCCAACATCTCACTGCAGTGTATCCTACTGGTGTAGTTGCCTTTACCAAACTCGGAGCCTAAGGAACGTTTGTCAAGACCTATCTGCTGTTGGCCCTTGTTGGTGTTGGTTTGTTCTCGGTGGAATCCCAGACGGGTGTGTTTTCTGGGAGCGATAACAAGCTCATTTGCTTGATATCATCAGTGATGCTGGGTCTCCACGGGCTTCCCTGCTGGCTTTGGTTCCCTGCCCCATCTCCAGCATACGGCGTTTCCGTCAGCAAGCTGCAGGACTGCTCAGGATCGGCTCCTTGCCACCAGTCCCAGCCTCCGCATTGACTTGCATTATCAGGAGGAGATCGATCTGATTGCACGTGTTTTCCTCTGCCAAACAGAGAAGGCTTTTGTGGGTTTTGATTTTCTGCCTTATTCAGCAGCCCTCTGAATCAATAAGGTTACAAAATCAAGAACAAACTAAGGTAATAAAGAGCCAGTAAGGGTTTCACAAGCACACAGCTACTTCATTTCTTCTTTTGGTGGAGTACCTGACTTGCTAGATCAAAAGAGAGAAGTAGATTCTATAGTTGCAGTAATAATTTAAAGAAATAATAAGGTAAAGTTTAAACATAACTTGTGCAGGAGCTTGAAAAAAAATCCCTGTTATTGGTTGATGCAAACCTGGGAAAAGCACTTGACGATACCACTATAGAAGGATCCCAAATCTAATTCCCAACCAGTTGTTGTTCTTTTGCAAACGTTATGCTGTTTTAGATAGGATAGGTAGTTATTCTGTTGGATTTGTTGTCCAGTTGAAGGTGGAGCTTCAGCTGGAGGATAGTGTCCAGCCTGTGGGGCTTTGCCCTGTAATACAGATGTAAACAAAGAGGAGTTCAGGGAAGGGCAGTAATAATCAGAGGGCTGAAAAAACTGACCTGTAAGAACAAAAATTGAAGGAATTTGGTTTGTTTAAAAAAAAGAGCGGACTGGCGTGCTCAAGTGTTTTACACTGAGGAAAGGGTTGTTGCAGGGGCAGGATCAATGGTTCCACAGAGCTGCCCAGGAGCCCTGGAGCTGCTCGGGGAGCCCCTGGCGCGGAGCAGGTCGGGGCACTCCAGGACTGGTGCCATGGGCTGGTTTGAGGGGGACGTTGGAGCTGCCAAGCGTGGCCATCCCTGCAAAGCATCAGCGCACTGGGTTCTGCCAATGTTCGTGGTGTCCACTGGCTAGCGAGGCTTTTCCTTCCCTTTCTTCCTCTGTTTTTCCCTTTCCTTCACTAACAGTAGCAAAGGCAGCAAATCTCCCATTTGTTGCGGCAGGGGCCATGTCTGCGGTACAGGTAGAGCCCAAGGGAGCCGAGTGTTTGATTTTACTGCTTGTTCCTCCCTTCCTGCTCGCTGGCGCTGCTGGTGAAGCCATGGATGGTTTTCGCTCTAGACATGGCCTTGATGGAGTTGTAAGGACAGAACTTCTCGGCGTGCTCCTGTGTGCACGAACCAGCCTGGGGCCGAGGAGCCCCGACGGCTCTGGCCAGGGCCCAGGGCCGCCTCCGATGGGATGCGCTGGCTCCCGACTCCCTGCCGTGACTCGGCCTCTCACTCTCTTACAGGGGACCTCTCCCCGCGAGACGATGTGGCTGGAGCAAGCACTCCCGGCGCAGCCCTTGAGCCAAATGCCCTGGCTCCGCTGCGGGGCCCGGTGGGAGAGCAGGACACTCAGGGGCACCTGGGCCCTGCGGAGCCCCCTCGGCCGCGCACAGGCCCCGTGGAGCCCACCCGGCCACATAGGAGCCCTGCGGAGCTTCCCCGGCCACGTACACGCTGGCCCAGCCACCCCGGCCTGCGCCTGGCCTATCAGTACGAGCAGGAGATCCCGCTGCGGCGCTCGGCCTCGCTGCGCTCACCTGACAACCGAGAGGGGCGACTGCCAGACATAGCGGCGGGCGGCGCGCACCGGGGAGCCCCGGCTCCCTGCCGACCTGCCCGGGCCTGTGGCGAGGGCTGGAGCTTGCCCAGCATCCCGGAGACGGCGCAGGTAGGAGGGCTGGGTGCAGAAGGCAGGTGTTGCGGAGATGGGGTGGGTGGGTGCTCTGCACGTGGTGCTTGGGCATGGAAAGGTTCCTTTGGCACATGGGGTGTGGAGAGGGAATCTCCTACGGGCCTGGCAAGGGGAGAAAGCCAAGAGCGTCTTGTAGAGTTATGGCAAAATCACAGTGATGTCTGTAACAGTAACAAATCCACTGCATCCTTGGGAAGGTGTTCTGATTGATAGTGCTTCCTAATCAAAATGGCTTAGTTCCTTATTTGTCTATGTTTTATCTTCAAATTCTGGTCATTAGGTCTCATATTATGAAAGGACCATCCATCTCACACTAGGCTCATGCTCCCTCTCGCAGGTACTGACAGCCCTGCGGTCACTGACATTCGCTTAGATCCAATGGAGTGTTCCTGCATCTCTTGTTACATGGCGGTTCTGGTCTCTTAACCGCTCTTGTGACTCACCAGGATTTCCTCCATTTTTTCAGTGTTCCTTGTGTGTCCCAAACCCTGTGATTTGACCCAGTAAAACCACATCAGGCTCAAATACCTTGGGCAACACGGCACAGCCGGCATCACACTGGCACAACATATTTGATCCCCTTATTTCTCCCGGACCCAAAGATAGCATTTGTCGTGTCACAGTGAGCTGGAGCCGGGCAAATCCACCAAAGGCAGAGATTAGAGATTTGACGTACTGAGTCGAAAGCTGGATTGGATATAAATCCCAAGAACACTCATTCCTGCTCCTTGCTCTAAGAAATATCTTGTGGGAGAGATTTGCAAAGGAGCTCAGCACAGAAAACGTCCCTTATTCTCCCTGGGGTATTTTGCCCGAGCTTTGCACATACGGATCTTGTCTAGTAATTTGACTTCAACAGAAATTCTTTTGGGCTCCTGGTGTAAAGCCAGAAAGAGATTATGAGTGTGAACAGGAGGTTCTGGCAGCAAATTACATTGCGGTGTCAAAGGAGGGAGCGGATTTCCCTGCTGTTCATTATCCTTCTGCTTTTATTTCGAGCCTGTAAAAATTGAAAGTGCGACTGTGCCAGCGGTGGCCGAATGGGCGGACGCGGAGAGCTGTGAGCGCTTCCCCAGGCTGCCTGTCCCGTACGCCATCCAGCAGAAAGCCACGTCAGGTAAAGGGGAGGCTCCGTGCGGCACATGTCGGCCTCGGAGGCAAAGGGTCACTGTCCCCCACCCCAGGGACACATTTGCCACTTGCTCCAGCTTGCTGAGCACTTGGGGATGGAAAATGCTCCAGCTCCTCTCGGTGCAACAAACGCTTTCTGGTGACACTGTTGCCCCAGTGGGTCTCGTGCTGAGTTGTGGGTACCCATGGGCAGGCAGAAGGGTCGCCCTGTCCCTGCAACAGCGAGTTCTTGCCAGCAAACCCTCCAGAGGGCAGGAGGGGAGAGCGGGACGCGCTCCGCGCTGGTAGCTGGATGAAGCGCTGCTGCCGCAGCTTCTCTCCTGGAAACACGGGAGGTTTCTGAATCGTTGAGTCAGTAACATCACGGGCGCTATCGCAGCTGCACCAAGCGGCCTCTCTCTCGCCGTGCCCGCGTCTGCCTTGCCCACGGGCACGGCGCTGCTCGCGCGTGGGCAGGAAGCGCCGCCGCCCCGAGAAGGTGGCGCCGCGGCTGGGCCTTGGGCTGCTCTGCAGCTGCGTGAACGCGGCCATCTCAACGCTGCGTATTTCAGCCTGAGCAAAGGAGGGCTGGGCACCCCTGTAAGGACTCCTGGGGTTTTCCTATTTTTTTCTTTTTCCTTCTCTATTTCATAGGCTGTCAGAGTTTTCATTATGTACATAGAAAAGACTTTCAAAATAGGTCTTGCATGTGAAATAGCTTATTTTACAATTTAGATGGAAAAGCTTTAAAAATTTTCCTCCCTCTTATTTTCCAAGATTTTATATTTATCCCAGCCTCTCCCACTTACAGCTTGGGTGATCCCTGTATGATTTGCATGCTTTTCAGCAGAAACTGTTTTCTCTTCTCTCCTCCTGAAGGCTACACAGGTTACATACCCCGCTACACCTGGATCACTGGCGTCAACTACATCCAGGGTGTGAAGGATGCCATGAACGAATTTGACAGAAATCAGGTAGATTACGTGCCCAGACTTCCCTTCCGCACTGTCATGTTGGTCTTGACCCCCTTGCAGCCCTGAAAGTGGCTTCGTTTATATTAGTTTTATTAGAACTGGGGTTATAAGTGCAAGTAAAATAAAGTCCTATTAAGTAATATGTTGAAAAAAATCATGGGCAATTATATTGTGTAACTCATCTCCTTAGGACATTAAGGGAGGATAAATTAGTTCATAAAGAGATTAAGTATTATTGAGGGAAAGTTATTGCCTTGCAATTTAAATGTTGCCCTGGATACAGAAACACAGGATCCATCTACCTGCACTCCCTTTATCACTTCCCTACCTGGTGGTGGTGATGAGTGGTTTCCTGGAATGCCTGGGTGCGTATTTCTGCCTTCTGTGGGCTGCAATGCTTTTCCTTTTACTAGGATGAGGTATTTCAGAAGGGTCCGTAATCTCCCTTCCTCCTCTTTGGGAAGGATGCAGAGATAGGCAGGCAGAGCAGTTTGCTCCTCTCCCTGTGAGCTGTGCTGTGCAATGATGTGGTGCAGACCTCCTGTGTGAACAGGGGCGCTCCCTGCCCCGTAGCGAGGCGGCTCCCAGCCCTGCAGGCTCCTTCCTGCTGCCCAAGGAGCCAGGGAAATCACGGCCGTGCGGGAGCCGCTGGCCTGGCGCCAGCCAGGATTCATCGGCTCGGACACATGGCTATTTAAAGGCGGGCTACAACATTCCCTATCTCTCCCTGTCGCTGTGATTCACTGTCAGTGCCTTCGTCCCAGAGCAAATCGGAAGGATGTAGAAGAAAGCGGGAGGCAGAGGCAGCTCTTTGGCTGGGAGCTCGGGCGGCTGCGGATGACTCAGCAGCAGGGCTGGTGTTTGCTGGTGGCTCTCACGGCTTTGCTGCGTTTTTCTCCTGTGCTGCTTTGCTTAGTTTTTCCCTGTGCAGATGAAAGGAACTGAAACACGGCCAATGGAACCAGGCCCAGATGTTATCAAACCTAAATGTGCTCTTTGCAAATGCTTCCTGCCCCTATGTCGCCGTGAGCGTGGCCGTGGGGCAGGCGGGAGGCTCCCGCGGCGCCGGAGTCGCCGGCTCACAGGGCTCCTGTGCAGCGCGCAAGGAATAGGAACGTGCTGCACGTTCCCGGGGCGGTTCTAAGATGGCTCTGACGGCCGCCGCGCATCTTGTGCCCTGGTTATGCGCTAGGAAGAGCCGTGGAGCCTTTCTTCGTGTCTAGCTCAGGCGCGATAATGAAATCCTCTTGCTTCAGTGCCGCTTTTGAGGGTGATGCAGGAACCAGGCCACGTGGGAGCGGTGCTGCGGGCCCAGCCGTTCGCTCGTGCTCATGGATGTTGTCCCTCTGCTGCCGAGCAGGGCACATTCTGGGTCAGGGAGGCTCTATTGGCCCCTTGGGTGATCTGTGGACCAGCAACGTTGTTGAGGGCACCCCCTTATCTCTGCTGCACCCCTGCAGCCAGGCGGCCACCCCGGGCAGGGCGGTTTAGCTCCTCCAGCTAACACCCCTGAGGCCTCCCTGTTCCTTCTGCCGTGGGAGTTCCCGGCTCACGGCCGTGATTGGGATTCAGCGGGTCCCACCGGGTGGAGGTGTCAGAACACGCGGCGGCTGAGGTGCAGCGTCACGGTGGCCAACGCTGCCCATGAGTCTGGTTTATGGGCACGAGGCCTCGGGCCTTGCGGGTGGTGCCTGAAGGGCTGGATGCGGTTCAGGCTGCAGAGAGCCTGGACGTATCTGTGGGCAGGGAGCTGACGGGGGCTCCTGCGGGGCACGTGGGCTATGGCCCCACCGCTGCACAGGCGGTTGGGGAAGGAGGGAGGCCGCAGGCAGCTGCCCATCAGAGCAGGGCGCTGGTAAGAGAACTGCTTTGCATTAGCTTAAACATTTCCATTCACAAAGTCAAAATCACATTAGTTGTATAACCAAACTACATTGTAAAATGAACAATTCCTTTTTTTCTTTTATTCCAGTTTTTGCTGCAAAACCCAGTTAGTGAATTTGGCAAGAGACTACCAAAGTCATACTGGCCGAACAACAGAATTTACACCAGCGCTGGGCTGATCCCTTTCTATACAGGCTTTGTACCAAGTAAGTTCATCAGCCCAAGGCAAACAAAAGTCCCTGATACTAATTACTCTTGTAAGTAGTCCTGTTGTTGTATGTAGCAATAGTGCTATAGAGAGCAGTCACTGAAATGTTCCATACTGGAAGTAAATCTTTTCAGCCTTTGCCAAGCACTAGGACTTGTCCCTGCCTTCCCACAGAGGACCCCCCTGGTCCTTGTTATGAGCCTGGACTTCTGCAACTGCGAATTCCCCCAAAATGAAGTGGTAGCTCACCTGCTTTATGGTACACACCACAATGCCTGCATTAAGAAAGCGATTTCTGTTCCAACAGTTTGACAAAAGGTGAAAGATTGGCAATACAAACAGGTTGGGAGAACAGGCAAACTGCAGTGAAATGATGTTGGCCATCAAGAGATGTGGTGGCTTCCCTGTGTTGTTGACCTAATCACTGTCATTATAAGTTTTAGTAAAAAGGTGTGACCAAAGTAGCTTTGTCAACGCTGAGGGGGGATTCTGCACTAGAGAGAAAGCATTAATTAATATGGCAGGGTGAAATTTCAGCAAATGAGCAACTGCTATTGGACTAAGAGGGCAAAGTGTAGAGTGTCAGTAATGTGGCAGCAAGAGGAAAGTTTAGAGATAATGAAACCTTAAGCTGATTGGTATTTGATACAGTAAACAGAGGGAAAATGGTAGTGAGCATAAGAAATCAGGGAAGAACTGGAAGAAAAGGGGGGAGAAATGAGTATCATGGCAGGTTGGACTCAGACTGGTGCCAAAATTGGTTTTGAGCTCAGTGGAGAATGTTGAATTACACATCTAGTAACTTGCACCAAAGGTTCATTTAGAAAAAGCTAAGGTTTTATGTGTATTTGATTAAGTTCTTGAAGGAGGATAAGAAAAAGATCTAGCTGGGAACTTCTGTAGGACTAAATGCTTCAAAATTGCTAATGCAATCCTCAGGTTTAGGCCTTCCAAGGAATTTAAGAGATTGCCTGGAACTGAGTTCTGCAGCTTCCGCCTGACACCTCTAACAGCCCCTTTGGGACAACAACAGCCCGGAGGAATGGTGTGATTTAGTATCATGTACTGGGTGTAGGAAAAGGGGGCAGGACAAACCAATCCCCTCCAAGCTCTGTCATCCCATTCCTCCTTCCATGGACGGTGACACGGAGCCAGGAAGCTGCAGCTGCCCTGGAGCTCCAGGAAAACCAAATCCTGCTGTAATGGCACCTGTAACCATGTAATGGCACCTGTCTGGTCTGCGTGGTGAAAGGCAGGGGGGACCTAAAACCCACCTTTCACACAAAACCCCACTGCTTGATCAGTGTTCCATAATGCTTCAAAAAAGCAATTTTTGTCATCTTTGACTCGACAAGTATCTCCCTATGTAGGCTTGACCCTGGTCACTGATTCTTTTTGAAAGTCATTTTCTATCAGCTCAATAGCTTTTTCTTCATCGCGATGAACAGCTCTGGAAAGAGAAGTTATTTGAGGATTCTAGGAATGTTCCCCACTCCCCCTGCCAGGCAGGCCCTGCTCAGCACCTCCCAGCAGGCCAGGGCGCTGCTCTCGCTGTCCCAGGGAACCTTTCCCGTTGTCGCTTCAGCCACCGCTGGAGCCCGGCTGTCTCCATAGTGACTGTTTGTTTGGCTGGTAACGCTCTCGAGCAACAAAATGGTGTCACTCGGGCTCAGGGCTGCACTCACCAAGCCCAGCAGCTATACAGCCTCAGAATGGACTACCTGAGATGTCCAGGTGTTAGCTTAAATCTGATTCTGTCGGGGATGTTCCGGTGGCTTAAATAGCAGATCTCAGGCATTACTTTTGACCTCAGCTGTGGCTGGGAACAAGCTTGTTACGGAGAGCTCCGGATCAGGAAGTCAGCTTCTCTGCTAGGTTTATGCTGCTAAAAGGGTGCAGAGGATCAGCCCTAGGCGAGGCTGGCTTATCTTCCAGAAATACCCACGTTATCAGAGCAGGGACTGGCTGTAGCAGGAGCTCGGCTGCAGCTTCCCGGCACCTCCGTGCGAGTCGGAGCTTCCGCTGCAGCCTGCAGAGCTGCTGGGCTCTCCAGGTCAGGCTTCACTTTGGACCCTTGCCCCATCACCTGTAATAGGAGCCCCCACGCAGGTGCCTAAATTTAGCCCCTTACAGGGAACTTCCATCCTTGCTCTTAACTGTAGCTGCAGCTGCCAGGAGGGCTGTTAATGAATACGCTGCTGTTATTTCACACACCTCCCTGCAAACCGGGCAGGCTGCGTCCAGTGCCACCAGTAACGGGTGCTTACCCTGGTGGGAGCACGGGGCAGGCGGCTGGTGCCCCCTCACTGTCCCCCCCTCACTGTTGTGTCTTGCAGCCCTCCGGCACAGCTACGCTCTCACTTTTGGGAACAGCACCCGCCAAGCTTACCAAAAGGAACAGAGGAGACAAGCCTGTGCACTGCGGAAAAAACCTTTTAATGATGCCTGTACAGCATTTGAAGTGACTTTGCAACAGGAAGAGGAGCACAACACAGACAGGAGAAGTTTTGAATGAAAGAGTTCATACAGCTTTAAACAAAATTTACAGGTGTTCGTTTGCATAGGGTTTTTACTCGGCCTCTTCCTCAGCCTCCTCTTCAAACTCCCCCTCTTCCTCGGCTGTGGCATCCTGGTACTGCTGGTACTCAGAGACCAGGTCGTTCATATTGCTCTCAGCTTCTGTGAATTCCATCTCGTCCATGCCCTCGCCTGTGTACCAGTGCAGGAAAGCCTTTCGGCGGAACATGGCAGTGAATTGTTCGGAAATGCGCTTAAAGAGCTCCTGGATGGCCGTGCTGTTACCAATAAAGGTGGCCGACATTTTGAGGCCACGAGGTGGAATGTCACAGACCGCTGTCTTAACGTTATTGGGAATCCACTCAACAAAATAGCTGCTATTTTTGTTTTGCACGTTGAGCATCTGCTCGTCCACCTCTTTCATGGACATGCGCCCTCGGAAGACGGCCGCCACGGTGAGGTAGCGGCCGTGCCGCGGGTCGCACGCCGCCATCATGTTTTTCGCATCAAACATCTGCTGCGTGAGCTCGGGCACCGTGAGCGCCCGGTACTGCTGGCTGCCGCGCGACGTGAGCGGGGCGAAGCCGGGCATGAAAAAGTGCAAACGGGGGAAGGGCACCATGTTAACCGCCAGCTTGCGCAGGTCAGCATTGAGCTGCCCGGGGAAGCGCAGGCAGGTGGTGACACCGCTCATGGTCGCTGACACCAAGTGGTTCAGATCACCGTACGTGGGGGTAGTTAACTTCAGTGTTCTGAAGCAGATGTCATAGAGTGCTTCGTTATCGATACAGTAGGTTTCGTCTGTGTTCTCCACGAGCTGGTGCACAGAAAGGGTGGCATTGTAGGGCTCTACTACGGTATCTGACACTTTGGGGGAAGGTACGACACTGAACGTGTTCATTATGCGGTCTGGGTACTCCTCCCGGATTTTGCTGATGAGGAGGGTGCCCATGCCCGAGCCCGTGCCACCACCAAGGGAGTGAGTAAGCTGAAAGCCCTGCAGACAATCGCAGCTTTCTGCCTCCTTTCTTACAACATCTAACACTGAATCAACTAATTCAGCACCTTCAGTATAGTGGCCCTTTGCCCAGTTATTTCCTGCTCCGCTCTGACCTGCAAGAGAGACGTTTCCATGTTACATTTCAGCCGCCGCTTCCTGCTTCGCGAGCCGAGCGTGGGCGCATCCAGCCCCGGCGATGCTCCCGTTTTACCGAGCGCGGAGGCCGCTCGAAACGCCGCCTACGAGCCCGCGCCGCGGCCATTTGCGCGGTGACAACGGCAGCAGCAACGACACCGCGCGCCCGGGCCGGGATTAACCCCCCCCCCGCCGCTCTCCGCCCGCCCCCCCGGGGCCGCGAGCGCCGCTCCCCGCCCGCCCCCGCGCACTCACCGAACACGAAGTTGTCCGGCCGGAAGATCTGGCCGAAGGGCCCCGAGCGCACCGAGTCCATGGTGCCGGGCTCCAGGTCCACGAGCACGGCGCGGGGCACGTATTTGCCACCTGCAAGACACGGGGAGAGGCCATGGGCGCGGCGCCGGGCGCGGTGGGGCGGCGGCGGCGCGGCGGGCCCTACCTGTGGCCTCGTTGTAGTAGACGTTAATGCGCTCGAGCTGCAGGTCGCTGTCGCCGTGGTAGGTGCCGGTGGGGTCGATGCCATGCTCGTCGCTGATCACCTCCCAGAACTGCCGGAGAGAAGCGCGTCAGGGGCGGCCGGGGCTCGCCCGCCGCCGCCCCCCGGCCCGCCGCCCCCGGCCCGCACCTTGGCCCCGATCTGGTTGCCGCACTGCCCGGCCTGCAGGTGCACGATCTCCCTCATGATGGCGGCAGCACAGCGCGCTCTCACCCAGCACCGCTCTTCCCCCAACTGTCTCTGGCGGCGTGAGGTAACCGCCAACCCTTATATAGCAGCGGAATGCGCGCGCACCCTTCTTTTCCCCGCCCACGCGCCCATCCGCAGCACCCATTGGCTCCTCATAAGGAGGCTCCACAAGTAGCGCGATATGATTGGTCGGAACGCTGTCGCTCAAACTGTGCGCTCCTATTTGCCCCGCCCTTTTCGCCTGTTGATTTTACTGTTAGGCAACGGGCGCTCGGAAATGCCCGCCCTTCCTTGCTCAGCGCCCTCCGGATTGGCTTAATTGAATGATTGATGTCGCGCATGATTGGCTGCCGGCCTGGGCCATACGCTCGCGTCATTTGATTGGATGGACGCGAAGTGTCCTAGTAACCGTCGCAGTGACTCCGCAGCCGCGCTGGGCGGTGGCTCGCGCGGCCGCCCATTCCCGAAGCCCGGTGCGCACTTTGCGCAGCGTGGGCGCTGCCTGGCAGGGACACGGCCCTTGGGGGACCCTTTCCCGGCCGTTCCCGCGGCCGCGTTCCCGGGACACCCGCGTTCCCGGGACACCCGCCGCGGCGCCGGTGCCCGCGGGAGGGCTCCCCCGCCGCCCCCCCGCCGCGCTGCAGAGGCGCGGGGCGGGCTGCGCATGCGCG
>JAUBOD010000309.1:4564-20169 GCA_032353885.1 Nothura maculosa
AGAATTAATTCTGTATTGACTTGTCACAGCAGTAATAATGTATTCATTTTAATAGTCCATTTACTTTGAGGCTTTTCTCTTCAAGAGGACTTTAAAAATGTATCACCTACTCCCTATGTATGAGTTTTAGTTCTATGTTTTTATTGTGAAAAAACAGTGAGTTCAAATACAGACTTTGCAGTAAAATAGTAGAAGTTAAACTCTAGGATACGAGCGACATGTTAACGTGTGAAGTGCATGTATCACAGTTCATACATAAAACAGTTTATTTTTGATAGGTCATTGGAATTGGGTTCCTACTTTACCTTATACTTAAATAGGTACGGCAACATTAGGAAATCCTCATAAAAAAGAAAGATTTTTTTTTTCTTTACAATACCGGATTGAAAACATACTCCACTCAGCTGGGAGAGTTTATAGTTTAATATTTCCTGCTATTGATATTTTTCTTTCTTTAGACAGGAAATGTGTGCCCGCACTGAAAGGAAAAGATGAAATTCATTATTCTTAGTGAAGTGGGTCGGAGCCATGTGACAAATGTTTTGTTATGATGTCTGGAAGTGTCTAGTTTTGATTAGCATTCAGCATTTGTTTCCTAAAAATGAAAGTATTTGGCTTTCTTTTAAAGAAAAATTCTTGAAAGATTGGAAGAAAATTGTTCATGCATCTTGGAGATATTTGGAGTAAGGAAAGCATTAGTTTACTTAGTGTAGTGACATTTGCTTGACAAGGGACAGAATAGTCAAGTTAAAAGGGGAAAATAACAATCTTGATTTGGTTGTTTTATTAATAAACGCAGGGGTTAGCCTAGCTCTGTATCCTGTAGCCAGAAGGTGACCAAAATGTATGCCTACTGAAGTGCAGAATTACGGAAATTGGACATATACCACAATTTCCTTGACCAAGGGAATTTAAACCATGCAAGGCTCAGGGTTCGCATGGACTGGAGAAAATTCTTTCTTGTTCAAAACTTTTGACAAATTTCCTTTACACAAATGAATGAAGTGAAAAGAGATTATTTCTTTTAAGCATAAAGGTTTTATGGAATGACCAACAAGATAATATGTCACTTACTGTGCCTCTAAAGAAACCAAAATAAGGTCAGTAGAATAAATGGCTGGTAGAGGTGTTTCACCCTTATCTCACTGTGTTCATGTTTTAAATTAAAAGTATGAATAATAAATATGTTTGCTTAATTAGAGACCCTTTTACTGAAAAGCAGTTGAGGAACATTGAAGTGGACCAGCATAAATAGTTCATTGACATTGGTGTTTAGAAAAAAGAAAATACAAATTTAACAAACAATAGATTACTGTAGACCATATAGGAATATTTTGTCAATCTAAATTCAGTTACACAGTCTCTCTGAACAGAACATTCAGAAGAACATGTCTGACTATATTATAATAGAACTGCTAATATTTAACAGGGCCACTTGGTAGGTCTGTATCACTTCCCTTTGTGTCCTTTATTAGCTGACTTTCTTTTTTTGCTATCAGAAGTTTCCCAGCCCTTTTGTTATCTTGAACAAAAGTTAATGATATGTTAGAAGCCTGCAATATCTTGTTAAAGAATAATGCAGAAGGGTTTATCTGATGCAAGAAATTAATGCAATGCTTCATTTAAATTATTAGTATTTCTGTAATATTGCATGACTTGTGATTAAAGTCATCATCTGTCTGGCTCGGATTGCTGGCAGTTTGCTGATGTTCATACCAAAAACCGATTATGAATTTAGGCTGAATCTTCATGTTCCCACTGAGTCAATGATCAGCTTGCTGCTGGCAGAGTATCTGGGGGAAGTTTTTGTTCCCTTTTTCTTTCTAGGCTACTACGCCTTTCTTCTAGTCCTTTTTAGTCACATTTTAAGCTAGTTCAACTGTTTGTTTGGAGTTCTGCCAGGTTAATTCTTTTCCATTTTAGTGATCTTAACATTTGATCTGAAGATCATGAAAGCCAAAGCAAGATGAGCACGTGAGGCTGAGAAGAGGTAGGATGCTTGATCTCACCCTTTTGAGTTCAAAAAAATTGCCACAAGTTGTAATGTGAAATTGTTGATCTTTGGCAATTATTGCCGACACAATACTTGACTATTTTTGGATTATTTTTGGAAGGACTTTTGGTTATATAAGGGAACATATTTGCAGGGAGTATATTTTATCATATGGATGTAGCAAAAACAGCAATTTAAATGTCTTTAAATGTCTCAGGAAAAATTCCTAAGGAAATAGGCTGATAGTATGAAGATATGTCAAGATGGGACCAAACATGACCACCAAATATCTCACACAGATTTATATTAAAGTGACCAAGAGCATCCCTGGGTCACTTTAATATAAATCTGTGGTCTCCCAAACCCAGCTGCACATGCCTGTTCAAGTACTCTCCATAGCTTGTGTGCTGAGGGTGGCCAAAAGGTAGAAGCAATTGTGTTTATGTGAAAATATTTTAGACTGTTTAAACAATTTGAGATTTTGATTTTTTCTTTTTTTTTTACTCTTATAAATAATGTTATTGAGCTTTTGGTTTTCTCTGTTTAAATCTTACTAAGTCATAAAATATAAATCTTATTCAAAAAGCTTTATTTTGCTTTGAATGTACAGAGTACTGGAGCTTTTTGAATGGCATATCTAATAAAGAGCATATTGTTTATCTGAATCATCAAACAAAAATATATTATGTACTGCAGTTTAGAAAATGAAATTATTATATTCAATGTAAAGAACTGAGAAAATAAACAATGAGGAGTCAGAGGGCCCTTGTTAGATAGAAATTTCCTTGATATTTCTGAAACATAAGGGTCTCAACTCCTACTTTATCCTCCTTTCCTGTTTTTTAATCATTTTGCATCCCATATCTATTTCCTAGGTGGAGAATCATAACTACTATTTTGCTATGGTGTTTATTCTTGGTCATTTTCTCCCCCACTGTTTTTGAGAAGAGTTCTCTCTCTCTTTTCAGAGTTTTTATGGTCTTTGGACTAAAATGAGAGAATATAATCTTACTGAAATACTGCATGTCCTTCTGAAGAGTGAAGAAAATTGATTTTGTATGTTGACTTTTGCAGTCATTTCATCTATTGATCTTAGGGAAGGAATGCCCACAACAGAGCTGTACTGTTAATCTGAGGTCACTTCTGCAGTTTATATGCTGCACTGTAGCTTTTCAGATATCAGTTGTATTCCGCTGCGGGGCTTATGATCATGTACCATGCAATCTGATATAGGAAGAAGGTTGAAGTTCACAGGGCTTTCCTACAATTGACATGTTGGACAAAATTGGCTTACCTACTTGGAAAATGTACTAGCTGCCCTATTATTCTCTTTTATGTCTCACATTAAGTTTCATCAGTGAATTATAAGTTGGCTTAATTCAGTGCTGATAATAATACAGAACGGCTTGTACAACAATTTTTACAGTTCATGGATTCTGAAACAGTTTTAAAGAAGTTGTCAGTGTTTCTTTTTTTTAAACCCTCTCATAAAACATGCTTGTTATGAAAAATCTTTTCCACTAGCTACCTTTATTTCTGTACTTAATCTAAAGGACTTGAAATACATAGTTTATGATTCATGAAATTCATATGCACTTTAGATGTACTGGCATAGATGGTATCAAAAATAGAACTTCTCTAACAAGATCAGTTCTCATTTCCACTAAGGTAGACCATTATCAACAGGTACACAACCATTATTCAGCTTCATTTCTTTTTCTCTGCTTCAGCAAATTTTGAAAAATGATATTTGGGTACCCACTCCTGATGAAAAATGATCTGTAATGGTGATTCTGTTAGCCATAAAAAAGAATTTCACTCTAATTATCTTTAATACTGAAAATGAAAGATTGACTTTCCTTTCTTGTCATTGTGCAAAAATTGCTCTTAGCTGCAGTAATTCATACAGTTTATATTTTCTATTTCAGAGGGAGAAAGGAAAGCAAATACTAATTCTTAAATTGATTTTCTCAAAACATTTTACACTGCTTACAGCATGAAGAAGCAAATGAGTACACTGTAAACATTTACTATACCTGAGGTGCTGTAAGTAAGGTTTATGCCTCTAATTCATGTGTTGGATTTTTTTTTAAGCAGTGTTAATGAAAAAGTAATTGCAGAGGGAGAGATTTAGGATTTTGATAAATGCTGTATGCCAAATTAAGATAGATTCTTAGGTTGGCAAGTCTCATCATTTCTTCTACTGAATTTTTTTACTATGGTTAAGTCATTGTGGTGTTTTGAAATTTTTATTCTGATTGATACTTCATTCTTTTGTAAATCCACTAAAGTTGTCCCTTTTTTAGAAGTCTTTAGCTGTTTGGGTTTTGATTAAGTCCACTCATAAGGAAAAGCAGAATTTCCTGTGGATCCTGTTCTCATCAATATGGGGGGGTTTTGCAGTGTAGTTTTTATGTGATTTGAACCATGGGGAAAAAAACTGACAGAAATATGAGTTGTTAGAAGTTAATAGAAGCGATGAAGAAATAGAAGTATTTTTATATATGCGTACTAAAATAGAACATGGTCAACATTTGTTTCTTTTACACATCTTGCTTTAGATAAGAACCAAGTTTGTGTCTGATGGTACTCTGAAAAATGAATACAAGGACACTTGGCACTTTCTCTTTCCTACTAAAAAATGCTAACATGTAAAAAACTTGGCATTTAACTGTAGGCCCATAAATTCGTAATTAATTCTCCAAATGTCTGTTTTTAAAGTGCTTAGTACTTAATTGCCTCACTGCTGGCTGTTAATTTTAAAAAGTACCATGTTAGACTTCTTTATGATTGAAATTGTTACTGCATATGAAAGAAAAATAATGGTAGGTGAGTCTGAGCACAAAGTATTCATTCTGGGTTATGTTTTCAGTTTTACTGAGAACTGTTATAATTTACTGCAATTAATTTGTAAACTATCTTCCTAAAATATAATGTCTAGTATCTTGTTTTTTTGTGGGAGATAGGCATCAGGAAAGCTGAAACTCCAACTTTACAAGTTTGGAAGAAATTGAGATAAAAGGGATAAAATTTTGATCATTCAGAGACAATGAAAGGAAAAAAAGATTGCATCTTTAGCAGGGGCTGTCTGCTAAAATATTCTTATTTTAGACTCAGTGGCCTACACAAAAGTCTAATATCTGCATTTCTACCAAATAAATGAATAATATGTGATTCATTACTGCTCATTCAAATCAAGGATCCTGACCATGATCTCTGTTCAGAGACTTTTTAAATTTAAAACAAAAAATGTTTTGTTTTAAAAATTAAATTGGGGTATTTCCAAAGTTGCAGTTAATTCTTAAAATAATTTTCTTACTGAAAAAGTTATCTTTGAAATCAGAGCAAGCTTTCTGGATAGCCTCAAAAAGATATTGTAAAGTTATTGGTTACATAAAGCTTCAGAATAACAGAGAGAGACTGTTACCTGGTAAACAGACCTTGGGAAGGGTAACTGTATGCAGGTTGCTCATAGTCCTCTATAGTGTGTATATTGCCAAGTTGTCAGTCTGTTTCTCAGTTTCTGGCTGTCTGTTGATCTCCAGGGAAGGGGACTCCACAACCTTCCTGGGCAGTCTCGTCCAGTGCTCTGTTATCCTTACAGTAAAGAAGTTTTCCCTTATGTTCAGATAGATCTTTCTGTGTTTCCATTAGTGCCCATTTGCTCTGTCACTGAGCACCCCAGAGAAGAGCCTGATCCCGTCTTCTCACACATTCCTTTCAGATATTTATATACATTGATAAATCATCTTTCAGGCTTCTCTAAGCTGAAGAGTCATGGCTCTCTGAGCCTTTCCTCATAGAGTGAATGGCAAGACCAGGGTCTTGCTCATCTCTCACCTCCTCTCCAGCGGTTCACACATTGAAGCAGTTGCTTGTTATCCCTTAGATACCTTACCATTTCCCTGGTGTTCTTCCCTGGTTCTCAAAATTCTCATTTGGCCAAATAGCTCCTTCTATCTGCTGAAGGGTTGTCTCTCAAGAGGTAGCGAAGCCCTATTTGAGCTATGTCAATTACGATGCTAGACTAACAAGTACAGTATTCATGTAATTCAATTTCAGCATCTTTTATATTTGTCCTGAGAAGAAAATAGCTGGGGATTGTGGTCACCAAAAGATAGACTAGAATGTGCTAAAGATTCTGGTTTTCTGAAGTCATCCCTTGTGGAAATAAGATATATCATACAATAGCAAGCAGGGACATCCAAGTATTCATTTCTGCAGTTGGATTTGTCTAAACTGCTTTCATTTTCTGTGATCCAAAATTCTGAGTGATGAAGCCTGAGCAGCACTAGGTAAGGACAGATGTATCATAGCCTTGCCAGAAGAGGACTACCAGCTTCTTTTGTGAGGGAAATACTAGTGGCATTAGTAGACTCAAGAGTTTTGGCCCTATCTTTCCTTGTGTTTAAGTTATAATTAGATAAAAGAAGTACTGAATTTTCTGTGTTTGTAAGACAGCTCTGTCAAGTGAGAATTTTAAGGATTCAAGCCAATTGGCATTATGTTGTCTACCTATACATATCCACATAAAAATATTTTCCATTTTTGTGTCACTTTCTTCTGTATCTTTCTTTGTCATATTTTGGCATACGTAGTGAGGAATAACTACGTATTCTAAGGGTCAACAGATAGAGAAATACTTTTTCCTTTACATTCTGTTTATAATCAGAATCAAGCACATGTTGAAATCATGAAGTTTGTGATCAGACAGAAAAAAGGATAAAACTTTATTTCTAGATGTTGTTTAACTTATGCTAATTACAAAAAAAAATCTCAAATAGTTTTGAGTATAACCAAAACTGTCTTTTAAACCCTTGGACAGCAAATAACCTCAAGCACACATTACACAGTGTGTATATTTTCAAGCTACCACACTGATATGCATCCATTTCTTGTGTGCTTAACACAAGCACACAATTATTAAATGTTAATAATATTAATTAAAATAATTAAATTATTAATTAAAATAGTTAATTATTAATTTAATTATTTAAATTGGAGATGCTTTGTTTTGAAACAAGGTATTTAAATGAATATTTAGCACATTGTAAATTATCAAAAGGGATTTGTTTCTTTTCTAATACCAAAATTTTGCACTTTTTTGAGATAGGGGACATTTTCTCTTTGATAGTTTTTCACTGCATTGGTGGGAGTCAGAAAGGTGTACAGGAGTGGAGTCCACTGTAATATCCATACCAAAGATACTGGTAGAATTTTAGTGCATGTGAAGTTCTATCCTTTTTCAGTTTAATGTTTGTGTTTAAGATATTTTCATCTTTATCTTGAGTAGCGCTAACGGACAAAGAGACTATCTAAAATTTGAGAGCTGAATTTACAGATAGATTTAGGGATCCAGGGTCCAGATGTTTCACTACTACTGTAAGCCCTGATCTGGGCCTCCATCTTCTCTTCTCAGGGTGCGAATAGTCATGTATATTAGAAGGAGATTACAGGTTTAATCAGTGCAGAGTTTGTATACTTCTTCTATGTGGAGTTTATAGTGATAAGCCTGTTCTGCAAAGCCTAAACTTTTTTTTAAAAAAAAAATATTTTTTTTTTCCCCAAATATCTCAGGATATTTTCTTCTCTAGGAGAGGAATAGATTATAGTAATGAGGCTGCTTTTGGTTTGTTCTGTTTTTGCTTCACTCTAGAAGCTTTACTCTAGAAGGTTTGTTCTGTTTTTGCTTTACTCTAGAAGCGTCACAAAAGTGAAGGCTGTATTAAGGGGAAAGAGGATTGCATTTTGATAGATTCCTGTTGAACACATGCTGAGTATAGGCTTTAAGATTTTCACGAAAGCAGAGGGAGAGAAAATTTAGGAGGGAAGAACATGGAAGAATAGCTGAAGCAGAATAGTTTAAGAGGAGGGAAATTAAATAGGAGAAAGAAATAAAAAAGTCCCGGTACAACTTCTGTTCTGCTGATTGTGTTACACTGTGTATCTTCTGTTGATCTCTCATGGATGGTCTGTCAAATTTTCCTGCTGTCAGAATCAATTATGAATACACAGAAGTCACAGACTAAATGAATGGTGAAAAGTGTAATCGAGAGGAGCGTGAAATATTAAGAACTGCATCGTTTTCCTTGGCTGCCCGCTTTTGAGGTTTGTGCAGATGGTGCCTAGTGAGTATTAAAAGAGCAGTTTTGAAGATACTCCAACTAGAAGTGGAAAGAGTCGCTGTCTCATGGAGCAGCATCTGCCTTCTCTTCATTCTGCTCATTCAGCCAGCTCGCTACTGGAGTGACATATGTGGCTATGTCTCTTTAAGACATAGAATTTGCACATAGAAAAGTAATTAAATATATCTGCTCACAGAGCAAATCGCTCATAAATACGCAACTTTAATGTACCATTTAAATCAATATTCATGTACTGATAGCTTATGCAACTGACTTTAACATGTTGGCACAATTCACATATTAATAGAGTTTTTTTTAAGCAAAGAGCTATAGTAACAAAACTTAGTAAACATAGAATAATCCTTTGACTGTGCAAAATCTGGCTGAACCAAGATACTGAATCAAATAAAAGGCTTATACTGCTTTAAGTCATTTATTGCGGATGACTTAAATATTTTCATAAAAACAAGAGTACAGGTAGTGATTAAAGTTCTAATATAGCGAAAACAAATCTTTTGATAGTTCATTTGATTGCAGTTTATAGTGCCATTTTGTTTAATTATTCCTTTGAAGGTTTATGCATCAGATGTGTTCTTCATAAACAAGCCTTTCAAATGTCATGTTGTCAATATTTTCCAGAAGTCATTCACTGAAGTGTTGGATATTGGGAATCAGAAAGCAAAAAGAAGATCCATTAACTTTCTAATCCTGAAGTTTTTGCTTTTAGAGAACTTATTGTAAAAAGAACTGATTAATGTTTCCAAGTAGTGATTTTTGTTTTGTTTTCCTTAGAAGCTTTTCTTTACAAAATGTAAATTTGTGGATTGCAACTGCTGAGGTTTTCCTCAGAAGTTCTCACTAAGGAAGAGGGAATAGCTCTGCATACGTGCATTCATCCTATCACATAGGCATAGTAATATTGTACAAGAATTTATTTGATGGAGGGTGACCCAGTGGCTTTAGAGGGTTTGGAAGAATAAATAGAGGCGCTCAGAGGCTCTCCAGAAGGTGCACAAAGCATGGCTTATGGAAGGAGTCATCTTTGTGATCGTGTGGCCTTAAACATAGGAAAGAAGTCTGGAAATCACTATAAAAATAACTTTTACCCTTCTTTAATTTATCTAAAAATGTGGATGAAGATAATGAGTAGCCACTTTCCTGGTAAAGTGTACCATGCAGTGTTTTTCTTCTGTACAACTCCCATTTTTGAAATGGCTTTCTTCTTCCAAAAAAGAAGTAAATCAGCATGTCTCCACTTCTTATGAGCGGACCAAGAAGTTCCTTGGTATGTAGTCTAAAGAAGTATTTTGAATGAGTTCAGTGTGGACAATTCTGCCAAAGACTGAAACCACCCTTAGCTGAAAAGGCAGAAGGACATCCGGTGCTTTAAAAAAAAAATCACTTTCCAGCTTCTTTTAAGGTGATATCAAGTGTTTCAAAAAGTGTTTGATCAGGACTCATGCTAAGGTTGCACTTGGTACTTGGTTCCTAGGATTCTAGTTGGGGTTTATTTTCTTTTTAAGGGTTGCTTTCCTAGAAAAACATGCCACTTGTTTGTTATTTGTCTCATTCACAGCTACATCCATTTTGGTGGAATTCTCCCCTATTTTAAAATTCATTGGTTAAAGGCAGTGATGATGGTTTTCATGCCTTTTACTAGGATTTGGGGTTTTTTTGTCAGAAATAATTTTATGCAATATCTGGTGCTAGACAGATAATATGGCTTGACCCAGCATATTATTTATAGACAGATTGTACCCGTAACAAGAGAGATAATGCCCTGCATTAAGGTCTAATTATGTACAAAAGTTTTCTCTGTCTTTGAGACATAGAGACAAAGGCATTTTTTTCATACATTAGCTTGACAATTACAGAAAGAGAGTCTTTAAAGTATAATTGAAATAACGTTGAAATGGTTCTCATGGAGATTAGTCAGATGTGTAAGTGGTCAGCACAAAATGTACTTGAATATAGCTATGTAACAAAATGGAAAAGTAAAAGTTTCTATGCTCTTGCAAAAAGTTTTATTTTTGTAGACATTACTGTTGCAACTCTGTGTTGTACATTAAAATTACTTAGCATTTGGCTATAGCAAATTCTTGAATTTAAGCTCTGCATGAGCCCTTCTCCAGGAGGTCTTCATTTGCAAAAAAATGATTTGAATATGACATAACATATGTTAAAATTTCTAGTATACTAGGACATATGCCTAGGTGAAAAATAGACTTGTTCAGACCATAGATTTCTCTGAAATTTAATTAAAAGTAATGTAGGTATTTGCAGAAGATCTCTTTGCCAGTCTTTCATGTGGAAGACCATCACAATATAGCCCAGTTTTTTCAATGCAATGAATGAGATTGTTAAACAAGTAAGTTCATGCTAACTGTTTTGATGCCAAGAATCACAAGTGTGTTTCTAACAGCTACATAGATATTTGCAAGCAGATACCCTTGTTACAGGGTTGCAAGGGTGTTAAATGTTGAATTTCCATTGAGATTTTATATGTTTTTTCTTCATGGTGCAGACTACCTGTTTTGAGTTCAAGTAGGAATTTCAGTCACTGGCAATGGAGAAGTTATTTGCTTAGTAGAGCATGTTATGAGTCATTGAACTTAAGATGAAGAGATGCAAATAGCTGCTGGCATCTTGTCTCCATTATGGAAATCAGGAGAACTTCCTAAGTAATGCCATAGAATAGTAGGCTGGGCATGAGCCCAGCTGGGCTGGGCATTTTGGATTATGTGTAAAGAAGCGCATTTTATCCATATATAATTTTGTACATTACTAAAATGTGGCTTTAGAACATCAGTGTCTCTTCTTTTCAGAACTTTCAGAACTCTTCTACTTGTTATTTTTTATATTTTACAATTATATATAAAGATTATTCTATGACAAAGACATTTTTTATCATGGCATATTCTGCGTGCTTTATTTCAAGATCTTTTTGAAATGATAGAATTATTAGAGCTTTTTATAAAATGTCTCCATTATCACTAATAATAGAATATGGATTGCAGTGTGAATGTTTTTTCTTCAAAACTGCTTTTCCCCCTTGGCAAACAGAGGAAAAAAGAAAGTCAGTCTGTGTTGTTCAGTTGTCAGTAAAAAAGATTGCCAGGTCAGATAGATTCAGGTTAGGTCATACTCCTTGCAAAAGCAATTTGGAAAAATTACTGAATTCTAGTTTTTCCTCTTACGTGTGGTTCAAATACTTTAATAGCCCATAGTAGGTTACTTTAAAAACAGTCTTGTCTAGGACTTTTAAGGGTAATAGATATTCTATCTACCTTTTTCTAGTGTAATTCCTACTAATTCTCTTATTTTAATTGAAGTGTTCATACACTACACTTACTTGGAAGCATTGTCAGCATATAGAGTAGAATATTACTATTTGCTGTAGCTGCAAATATATTTGCACACTGTTTCTGTACCACCTTGTGCCACATACTCTGGGTGTCCCTGTTGAAGCAGGAAGGTTGGACTAGATGAACTCTAGAGGTCCATTCCAACCTTAGCCATTCTGTGATTCTGTGAAATACTTGTAATTTTATAAACTTAAATTACTATTTAAAAGGCAGTAGCAACAAAATAATACACAATGAATGTTGGAAGTTCTCAAATCCAAAGTAATACTAAAATTTGTTGTGATTATTTTCTAGTCAGGTTTTGAGGCATTATTTTCTTCTTGCAATATGGATTTTTATTTTGAGATGCTTTGAAATGTGTACTGCTTAGACCACTCTGATATTACTTACTAGGTAAACTTTCTAATTTATATTTTGATCTTCCCAGAAGAACTTCATCATTGGAAAGCATTGCAACAACTCTGATTAAAAATAAAATAAAACACTAGCAAAGTACAGAGAAGGAAGTGAAATTGATGTTTATGTATTTATATATTTGAGCAAATGTCTTATAATGAATACAGTATTACCTTAATTTGCAGTCATTTTTAAGAAATGTGGCAAGTTTGCTAATATATGTTACAGCTCTTTGAAGAAATTTAAAGTGACTTTTTCTGGCTTATAGAGGGAAGGCTTCTTGCTTACTGATAGCAAACTTATACATTCATAATGGAGAATGATGTAGGTAGTGAGAAAGTTTGTTTGAGCATAGAAACTTTTCTCTAATCTAGTGATTTCCAGTGAATGATTTATGTCCAGTTCTCAAATGAACTATTTTGGAGTTAAACACAGTAAATTGTTTCACATTTTTTCCTGCTCTTCTTTATCTACAGCTGTATAAATCAGACATAAATGAGTCAGTGCTCCACTTAGAAACAGAGAAAGACAAAACTTTTTACTCTCTTCAGTATACAGATTATTAGCTATCTGAGATAAAGCAAAAGTGAACTTTAAAAGCTCAACAGCTAAACTGATTTGGAATTCAGATGAAAATTGATCTGTTCCATGCTTTCTGCCAGCATAGAACAGAGAAAGAACTTGAAAGGGAAATATTATAATTTTGTGTGGAAAGTGTATGAGAGAGTTCAAAGAGTGAGAAGTATGGATTTTGAAGGCTGATTTGACAAGAGCAGGATATGGAGAAGCTTCTAAGGAAAAATACAAGGCACAGTGTGTTCATTGAGAATCTGAGTTGTTGAAGACAAAGTCTTTAAGCTTTCTCCTCCTCTTTGTCTTAAACCAAGAAAGATAAAGTCTTAAAAAATTTTAGGCTGAGTGGATCAGTATAATATAATTTATTTTTCCTACTCAATGCTAAGTTATTATTATTAAGTTCTATCTTGTACTTGGCCAGTGTCTAGCAGATGTGTGTGTTAGTTTGCTAAACATATAAGATCCTGCAATCTTTAGAAGCTATTCTAATTTGTCATTCCTGAGTTACTGGCCTTATAGTGGACCAAATTAAAAATCAGAAGGTTAAAATATTTATATTTCAGTTTCATTCAACCTGGTACTTTATGCTTGAAGGACAGAATAATGGGGCAGCATATGCTTTTGTTTAATTTACAAGATCATTTCATGCTGTAAAGCTATTTGCAATAGTGAGTGAAATTTTGACCTATGATAAAATGCATATATGTATTATGTGTTGTTCTGTGATGTAATGATTATCTGTGAGAGTATATTTGCGTTCTGTGATTTACTTGGAAAAAGCAGGCACCATAAGGCACCATTTACAGGGTTACAAAGACTGTGAGTGACCTGAGCAGTATAGCAAATAGCTGTTAGTTTTAATAATCTAAGTGGAACAGTTTAATACATACATTAGCAGAAATGAGGATGAATCAATATGAAACATACTTAGTGCAGCATATCTTAAATATAATTGACATTTATAAAGAACATCAGGCGAAAAAGCACTTTGGTAAATGTTATAATATGTGCTAAGAGTGTTTGTGAATGAATACCTTAAGAGGCCTTTTCCTTTTGAATTTTTTCAGTTGAAAAATTTGTTTGAATATGTTAAGATTTTTGTATCTGGAAAATAAAATGGTACTAATAATTCCGCCCATGGTTGTTTTGTTCTGAAAAGCAAACGGAACAATACGATGCAGACCATTAGGAATTCTTGTAAAATTGTTTCTTAAATTAAATATTTTAGTCTACCCTCAACATTTGTAAAAGTGAAATATCTTTTATTTTTCCTGAATACTGGTACAGGAATGTTTAATAGCAGCTCCTTTTAAACTACAACTGATATATTGATTTTAGGTAGCCACATAAAGTTACTGTATCTTATTTTAACTCCCTGAAAAAAATATGAGGACTTTGTTTAAAAACTTGGTTATAAACCACATTCAGTTGGAAAAGTATTCACTCTCACTTAATGTGTAGTCAACAGAAGATAACCATAATGTATTTCCGAGCTTAATTGAAGGTAAAAGGATATAGGAAACAGGTAACTTTAAAGCATCATAATTCTAATAAATTCTCTAAACTTTTCATTAATTTTCTTTAATTTCTGTTATTTAACCAAACCGTATCCTATGGAATAGACAATAATATGTAGTAAAATTACTAGGAGAGAACTTGGTCCACCTCTGTACATTTTTCTCATATCAACTTTCTGATGTGAGGGTTCTGGTATCAGCTTTGGTCCTGGACTGTGCATTCTAGAAGTTAATACTGTGTTGTAATTTGGGTTTGTTTAGATGCTGAAATCGATGCATTTTCAATACCAATGGGGCCAAGTCTTACAGGGTCCTGTAGAACCAATATTGTTGAACAAGTCATCCTACAAAGCTAGATGTTTGATTTGCTTTTCTGTGAGATTAAAGTGATTAAAATGATCTGTTGTATTGGCAGTATACGTTTTTTTAATTGTTCCATATTCAAACAATATAGAATGCCTGAAATATAATTAGAATAATGCCAGTAACATGATGGATAGTAGCACTGTCTGTGATGTTGTTAGCAATTCAGGTGCTAACAGACTATTAAAAATGAAGAATAATAAATATTTTTTCATCCTGTGGTGTAGACTTACAATATCCATCAATAACGTTTTGATTAATTATTTATTTAGAATTTTCACATAGCTGGAAGTTTCAAGAATGTTTGTAATATTGGTTACCAGCACTGTTGGATACTATCATTGTCATTTGTTATGTTTTCTTTTTCAGTAGTTTACAATAAAATATATAACTACCACAAAAGATTTTACAAAAAGCAAATGCATATCTAATTCATGTTTAGAAAAGTAGATTCCTTTTTCAGTACACCTAGGAGAAAAATTGGTTTTGGATCTTGCAGTATATTATTGTGTATTCTAAAATGGAAGTATCCGATTTTGATTTAAGTCATTTTGGCAAGAGCTTTTGGGAGCTTTTGTGAAACATAAATGCTATGAAAAATATATACTGTCTTCTGCATAGGTGTACTTTTATGTTGCAGGCTTAGTCTTCTAATGGAAATTTGCAATATGGTATATGTTATTATCATACTGTGTAGCGAGATTTCTAAAGTCTGTTTTACAGATTGTTGTATCATTAACTTCTTGTCATGCTATTTACTAAGTGAGCTGAATAAGATGGTTCTTTAGGTCCTTTTCCACTGTCTAGAATGTATATTAAATGATGTAGATACTGACTCAGACTGAAAATTCTTCTTTCTTTTTCTTTCGTAGGATAAGAAATGGGTTCTAAATCATGAAGATGTCACACTGGGAGAATTACTGGGCAAAGTACGTAAGCAAGAGAGCTAAATAACATTTAATTAAGTATATATTAGTCATGAAATCTATATGTTTTCTCTTTTCCTTATCTCTTAAATTACTCTGGTATGCAATTTTAATACTAGTGCTTTTTCAGCAATGCAACGATAGCGTTGTCTTTTAAATAAATATAAATCATATTTTCAGCTAAATGATAGCAGTAAAATGTTTTACTGCTGAAAGCGTTAACTGTATCACAGTATCACAGTATTTTCAACGTTGGAAGGGACCTCTAGAGATCATCTAGTCCAACCTTCCCGCTCGAGCAGGCACCTAGAGCAGGTGGCACAGGGCGGCATCCAGGCGGGTTT
>JAUBOD010000309.1:22617-45200 GCA_032353885.1 Nothura maculosa
TGGTCCAGTCTGTCCAGGTCCCTCTGGATGGCAGCACAGCCCTCAGGGCTGTCAGCTACTCCTCCCAGTTTGGTGTCATTAGCAAACTTGCTGAGGGAGCACTCCATGCCTTCATCCAGGTCGTTAATGAATACGTTGAACAGGACTGAGCTGAAGACTGACTCCTGGGGTCAGGCACTAACCAGAGTCCTGCCACTAAGCAGAGTCCTCCAACCAGACTCTGCACCACTCGTCGCCACCCTGACACAACTTTGTCGTTGAGCAAAATAAAAGAAGATGTTTCCAGAGTTCTTCTTCATTGAACTCACATGCTGTTCCAAATACTGGCACATAAAAGAGAAGCTCATGGAAATACACCTGACATAACTAAAAAAGAAAATGAGATTTTCAATTTTTAGTTTCATTTGTAATCCGGTGGTTTTTTTAATCTCATAATACACTTCATCAGTGTCTATCTTAATTAATATTCATTCTCTTGCTACCTAAGTAGCAAATACAAGTGATTGGTACTATTCTTCTAATTATTTCAATCATTGTGTGAAAACTGAAAAAATATACAACTTACACTGAAAAAAATGTGGTTATTAAAAGGGAAAAAAGGATAAAGGGATTGCATTCTGTCCAAATGTGAAGGTCTGTATATTCATCTTCATAGAGCAATGTTGATCATCTTTGCTTGTAAGAAATACGTTGTGGGGAATTTGATCAATCTGGGGGGGAAAAAAGCATATTTTTTCCCTTCTTCTAATTTACAGTCATAATTAAGGTTGAGTTATTATTTTTCATAGTTTACTTTTTTCCTTCTCTATATGTGTAAGAATGTTCATGTGACTTTAAAATATTTTGTCCTAGTTTCACCGATTATGTTTTTGGTATCTTATAAACATTAGTTGAGAGTCATGATTGAAATAAAACATCTGGAAAATGAAAGAGGGAGCGAATAACAGTAAGAAAGAAAATGTTACTGTCAGTATCTTTTGGCTTTAATAGTTACAAAGATGTCTTGCAAAAAATCGTAATTACAGAATTTGTTTCCCTTCCCAAAAAAGCCAATTTAAAATTCATATGTAATATCGATGAATTGTCTTAGAGGCAAAGACACTGGAAGAGGACGTAATGCATCTTCCTAAAAACAATGTAAAAGGCTATACCAATTCAAATGCTTTCTGAAATCAAATCTGCAGTATTTTTCTGGATATTTTTGAAGGCTTTGTTTAGTAAGAATTCTTTGTGAAGGCTTTGTTTAATAAGAATTCGTTTTCTCCTGATTTCAGGGTAATTTTGGTGAGGTATATAAAGGAACATTAAAGGACAAGACTCCTGTTGCTGTAAAAACTTGTAAAGAAGACCTTCCTCAGGAACTGAAAATAAAATTTCTATCAGAAGCCAGGTAGGATCTCTAAAATTAATTTATATGTTTACTTTATAGGTTTTTTTAAGGGTTTAATTTTGAATGGATTTATAAAAAGTGACCCTTCCAAAGTTTAAAGAAGCAGTTGTTAAATTTCCCTTTTCCCTTCTTCTCTCTGGCTCAATACATGCTTCAGATATTTCTTCATTACCTAAAAATAGACATTTTTTAGCTTATGGATGTAGCAACATCTGGGCTTATTTCGACTACCTCCTCAATAATGAAGGCCGTGCCTATAAAAACAAATTTCTCTTACTGTGATTGCTTCTATTTAGAAATTGAGTATATGCCATATGGCTTGGGATAAGGAGACATTGTTGTTTTAAATGTGATTATATCAGTCATAAAACCTACCTTCTCATATGCATGAATAAAAAGTCTTCTCATCTGGCCAGGTCATAGCAAATGTTTCATTGTTATCTTTTTCTTTGGAAGATCCACTTTAGAAGAGTGATTCTTTGCTGTTTCAAACAGCATATGATTGCATAACATGTTTTTCAAATGTCAGTCATGCTACATTATGCCATGTATTTTGAATATGGGCTGATTTTATGTATATGCAAATAAATACATTATCTTGCATATATACAGTATAAATTATTTAAATTATCTTGCACTCTGCTTCTAATGGAAAATGCTCTGTTTTCATTTTTACCAGAAAATAGTGTGATCAATATGGAGAAGTATAATAAATTATAGAACTAATGTCAGCCATTATAGCTTTGGTATATTTTAGAAAGGTTCAGTTGGCTACTGCAAATGTATTTCTAATAAAATGCATTATATTTCATGAGGTATGTAGGTACTGAATAGGCTGCCATTGTACTCTTGTTCATATGAAAAAAAACTTAAGTTAGTAAATTGAACAAAAAGAAAAAAGAAGTTTTTTAAGTCTCTTTAGAGTTCTTTCTAGCCCTTCATTTCACTTGTAAATCAGAGCATGCGGTTTTAGGCTGAAAATGTTCTTACTGAAGCAATATGTAAGAAGTTGCAATTGTTTTTGTTCAGTTATTCCAAATTAAAATTGCTGTCTTTTTTTGACATAAATCTGCTACTGGTTTACCACTGAACAGCTATTTAATTGCAAGAGTTCTTGAGAAATGCCAGGCCTGTCAGGTAGGGTTTTTTGTTTTGTTTTGTTTTTATTTTAGGGAAGCAAATTGTAGGATTACAGTAAAAGTAATGTAGTGCTCAGTCTTGATTTATAAATGAGTCCATGTGCCCTCAGTTTCAAAAGAATGATGATTCATCTCTTATTCTGTGTTTCAACAATAGCATTAGTGGCATGTTCAATTAAAACAACATTAAATGTTTAAGATATTTTCATATGACACTTGATTGGTTTGTACAATGACATTTATTAATATAACCAAATGTATGTTTTGCAGAATACTCAAGCAATATGATCATCCTAATATTGTAAAACTTATAGGAGTTTGCACACAACGACAACCTATTTATATCGTTATGGAACTTGTTCCAGGTATTTTTTTTTTCTTTTTTTTCACAGCATATGTTAGTATGTAGTGTTTCTGTTGTGCGAAAGGTATTGTTTCCTCATTGCTTTTATTTCTATTCTATTGACTGATCTCCAAATTCACTCATTGCAAATCTTTGTACATCTTTGCTTCTACCAATTTAGGAATGGAGTGAGCTATTCAAATCTGTTCTAAATTTTTCTGTAGCCATTCAAAACAGCAAAATTTGCTCCAAGGTCTTTCTGCTGTATCATCATTTCTTTTCTGGAAAAAAGAACATGATACTTTACAAATATAAAATAGAGTTATATTGTGAATGCTATCAGGCTTATATTTAACATAGATATGTGAGGGAGTGTTTCAGTGATTCAAATTTGGATTAACTTTGGTAGTTTAAATTGTAATAGATTGGATTCTGTTATTCTGTTTCTAATATATAGTTTTGTCCTTATGAGAATATATTCTTTGGAAAAACAATTCAGTTTATCAGTTATTCTTGATTTGTTTTTGGAATTTGGGGTTCACATTATTCCCTAAAAGTTGCAGGGTTTCAGATTGCTGGTATGTTGCTTTGCTTTGTGGTAGTTTTGTTGCTCTTTGGTTCTCTCAACACCTGGAGACGTGGATTTAGTAGCTTGTAGTAGTGCTTGATATGTATGAGCATATTTGTTTTATATATCACTGATTTTGTCTTCTAAATTATAAAAATATCATGAAGACTTTGTGTACACTGTTTATAATTCTAGAGTACTGGCTTTAGTCTTTGATCTGCCTATATTGAATTTGACTGTATTAGTCTGTCCTGTTTGTCCATGTGATTAACTTTATAAAAATGGAGACTTAAAAGCAGTGTCCTGAGAGAAGCATACTTGCTAATCAGCTTCTCGAGACATCTCTTTCAATAAATATAAATCCCCATCTTCTAACCCCTTTATCGTTCTGATTCAGCGTATTCAGAGGCGAGGAAAAGCTATAGGAACAGACTCCTGATGCAATTATAGAAGATATTAGCAAAAGTCTTTTACTGGTTCCCATGCCAAAGCCATCCAAAAATTCTTCTCTCTCTTGGCTTTGCCTTTGCAAGAATCTTGTTAATTCTAATTCTGTTTTGTTGGATTTTAAGTCCTCTGGCTAGCTGCCATGCTTGCATGCCCTCAATAGCTTTTTTACAAGGTTCAAGCTATCGCACGTTTTTGTGCTCTTTTGAGAGTGAAAACTTGGCCAGCACACCATGACCAAATCAGCCAGAAGAGATAAGGATGTCAACTCTGAAAAAGTGGATGGAGAATAAAAAACACAAAACACTAAAGATGAGTTCAGAAAAGCAGTAACCCTAATTTTACTAGTTTTCTAGAATAGCAAGTTTGATGAGATTATCTAAAATGATAATTATTAGTACTTTGACCTGGTCCTTAATGCTGCCTTTTGAAGAAAAAATATTGATGGACTTACTGGCTTTCACTCACCTGTCAACTTTCATCATGTTTTTAGTCTGTATTTTATCTTACACATGTTTAAACTTAAGGGTGTTAAAGTAGCATTCTTTTTAATAATTAAAAATTGAATGTTTTAGATTAAAATTGTATACTGTAAATATATGGCTGTAAAAATACATGATTCATAAATCTGTATAGCAGTTTTTATCTGAAAAAATACTAGAAACAGCTCCATAAAATGCAGAATCTGCACTTTTTTCTGCTTTGTGTGATGTTTAATTGTGCGATTTTTCTGCTTTGATTTTCTCCTCCAAATGCCTGTCTACTGTAAAGTACTTACTGTTTCTATTAAGATTCTTTCATGTCAGTTTCAGTTTTTCAGAAGTGGCTAAACCTGCTTTTCAATTCAGATTCAAATTTCATTTCAGAATTTTACTTTTCTCAGATGTTTTAAATTGCCCTGGCAACTTTGCACTTCACTTCATGTAGAGAGAGGATTTGGTCATTAATTCTCTCTAAAGAGCAAGGTCTGTTCGTTTTGTTGTCCCAACATAAGTGTAATTGAGGGCTGTGCATATGGATAAAGTAGTCATTGAAAACAGAAGACAGAGTAGCAAGGTTGTACTTGGTCATCTGTGCAACCCTTGTTAGACACAGAAACATTCTAGATGAGTTAGAGAAATAAAGCAATTGTCAAAGATGGTTATCCTTTATGGGCATATTCTTTAATTTTTGTGTTTACAGTACGTAACAAGTAACATGCTTCCTAAGGAAAGGATCATGTTCATAAGGACATTCAGGTCAGCACAGCAGTAACCAAGAAAACTAGCTAAGGTAGCAGAGCATGTTGGAGATATTTAACCAAAATGAAAAAGGAAATCAGAAATTATGTTTGTTGATAAAAAAAATCATTTGCTTACATTTTGGTTTTTTTTAAGATTGCTGATGTTAATTTTGAACTAACTTTGCATATCCACCCAATGCCAAGTCACAACAGATTAATATAGAAAGACTGTGTTATCTTTTTCCCTGACTATCATCTATGAAAAAGTGAATGAAATATCTTAATCTTGTGTGTGTATCTCCGTGTATTATAATTTCTCTTTACTCTGTGTTGGAAAGTGCATCCTCTCTTGCCATCACTCCTCTCCTGCCAGGGCTGTGAGAGACAGGGCTCATTTCCTCTCCTTTCTGCCTTGCTCTGTGAGTCACAGAAGTGCTGCAAATGAAATTTTATATGCTAAGTCAAAAACATGAGAAAGATTCTTAGATTTTTCAAAAGTAAGCAGCAGATTACTATTATAACAAATTCACAGAGTCCCATAAACTGATTAAAAAAGAATTTCTTCTGAGGACCTAGAGATCATAACAAAAACTTTAACAAGAGATATTTTATGATAATCTAATCAATTATACCTATTGGCAGTCACAAGACAAAAATATAAACATCTTAGATTAAACAAAACCAGCAACCTATATCCAGCAATACATGAGACAAAGAAACATGTTTTAATATAGAAAAAAGGGGAATATTTTAAGAGTTGTGCTATCCTGTTTTCTAGGTAAGCAGGAGTACCATTCTCCAAGTTAGAAGGAAAAATAATTTTTTCTGTGAATAGAGAATATTCTATGAGTTGTTGCTTGTTTCTTCTGAAACATATACCACAGATAAGTATTACAGTAGGTGGTAGTGGTTACCTACTAACAAGAAATCCTTGGGCAGTGTCCTGCAGAGCATTAATTTGGGAGGTATGTGCTCCCTGTTTAGGAAATTACTTAATTTATTACATCATTTGGACTGCTTTCTTTCAACCATTTATCTAATTGATACAAATCTTTAAATAAAATACTACTTGTCACTGGCAAACAGATTCTAAGACATATAAAGCAGCAACACTGTCCTTAATAAATGCTTAGAGTTATGTATGTAGAAGAGATGTGACATGAAACAATCATTCAGGACTTTAAGATGAGAATTAAAATATAATATTAAAAGAACTTTAAAAACAAATTATCTCCCCACCTCCCTCCAAACCTCCAAAATTGCCAAGATAGTCATTAAGTTCTTTATCTTTTATCCTTTACCACAATAACATTTTATATATTTGTATGTTAAGAAATCTATAAAAAATTCACATTTGCAGGATTGAGTTATGCTAGATAACTGCTGTGGAAAAGCAGTTCAGCAAGGTGTAAATGGTTTGAAAAAGTTGATTTGTGATTGTGCAATAGCTAAATTCACAACAACCTTTAAAGCACCGTTACAAATAATTGATTTTATTATATCTTACCTAAATAACTTTGGAATATTACCAGGGAAGAATGAGTGCCAACAGCCTTTCAGAGGCTGTTCAGAGTAATTTCAATTTTAAATTACTGTGTGGCTTTGAATGTGTTTCCTGACTACCTGACTTAAGGAACTTAAATTTTACAATAATACAGGCTTTTTTAATGTGAATTTTTAGCTGACTAAGGAAACTGTGTTGGGAAATATTGTTTGTATTCCAACATTTGGGTGAGGGCCTTTTCCCGCACTCAAAAAAAAGTTCTGACTTTTTCCTAGTGACAGTCTTAATTATCATTTTGAAAACATTTTGAAGACTGTGACAAAGCAAAAACTTTGAGGAAAGGAAAACCATCATGTATTTTGTGGCTATTGTTTTGCCCTCACTGTGTGTTTCTGGTGTAAGTTTGGCTGTTGTTGTATGCTTAGCTGCTCACATTTTTCTGCTTTCATATTGTTAGCTTCAGCCCTTGGCATGACATTAGGATTATTTTAATTAAGGATAGGCCTGGACAGTGTATACGGTCATGCCAACAAACCTTGCACGTGCATGTGGTCAGTGAGATGTGCTGAATTCTGGATTATACAGGTGATGAATCAGTGAATCTGCGCTCCCTATCCCAGCCATGTACCAGGGTGTCTGGAGCCAGAGAGCACTTACTGTGGGATGCAGCTCGATGTGATTTTGCAGTTTTCTCTGCCCAGGAGGTCACAGCACGCTTGTTTGTTGATCATTAGCTGATGACCTTCACAGCATACGCACATGAAGTGAGATGCATCCAGTGGGGGAGTGCAATTCCAATGCAGGCTGTTATTCAAATAGTGAACGTGGCTTTATGACCCCGCACTTCAATTAGCAGCAAAGCCGTGAGAGAATACAGTGTGTGAGGGCTCTGCTGACTGATGCTGATCCAGGGAGACCACTGAACAGAGGGGGAAAGATATTTTGATTGCCAGTTTCTTCCCCTGAGTTTCCAACGACCATGAAAAGATTTCAAATGCTGTATTAAAATAGAGCTAACCCCATGCAAACAAAGCATATTGTGTTTTACAGTAGAATGAAATAAATTTTACTGTAAGAGCGGGATCGTGCAGTGAATTGTAAATCCTGCATTCAAAGAGTGGAAATAATGAAGATTAGCTACAGCAAAAGCAGACTGCAGCTCACCAGTTAGTATACACTGACTAAAATTTTCAGACCTTTCAAAAAAATTCTGATGTTCAGAATAGAATATTGGAACCTGTTCGTACTGTGGAAAAATCTGGTTGCTGTAAGCTTCTTTTTTCTGTAATAGTTGTCTTTTTTTCTTACCACTCCGTAAAATAAGATAGTATAATCTGGTCTGATAAGGTTTGTTGCAAAGATGGTATCTGACAGATTTTTCCAGTATTTTTCTAATATAAAATATGAATTCCATGTGATTATACAATTTGATACAGTAACCCTAAGTAATGTACTGTAATGTGTTCTATATCTGTATAATATGTTCTTTCTAGTTTGTCCTAGAAAGATAAGAAGTTAAAGTGAAATGAGTGTTACTAATGATTTGGGGCGAGGGGGAAAGAAATCCTAGGGGAATCCATATGTTGCAGTTTGCCAAATGCTTGAAGTTAGAACAGGCTCGACTTAATTTGAAAATTAATCTGTTAAAGGTAGGATATTAGTCTTAAAATTGTTCCTTAAGCATATTTGACACGCTGTGAATGCAGTCTGTACTTTTCTGGGCCAGAATTTAAATGTATATAAATAAGCCTCTGTTAGGGATGGTTTTCAAATGGGAGGACATCTTTTAAGACATTATTTATACTACTTTTTAAGGAAGCACAGATTTCTCTCTGAGGCCCCATTGATTGGAAAAAAAATGGCCATTGTACTCTATAACGTTGTACACTACATTGTACTCCATGTACATTGTATTTTCCAGGTCACTGTATTAATTATGTGTCCCCCTCTTCCCCTCTGTCTCATTTTGTGTGTGTGTGTGTTATTGCACACAATCTTAAAACTGCAGTAAGAGAAGGAAAAGAAGAAGCTGGAGCATCCTTCTGTCACACCCTGTAGTAATAGACACTGACACTTCGAGAGAGGCGATATTCAAAACAGGCAAAATCTGACCTTTTTGTTGAGTCCTAGTTTAGCTTCTTCTCACTACTACTTTCATATGTATTATGAAACACCCTCCAATAACTAGATTTTGATTCCTTACCAGATCCTTATCTCATGCAATTCGATATAGTTTTGCAATATTTAATATATTCTATGAATTATCTAGTGTGAGTATATGGGATTTTTTTTCTTTTGTTTTGTTTTATAAAGTTCTGGAGTTTTCCTTCTGATATTAAGTGCATTATCAACTTTACTCTAGAAAACTAGCACTTCATATATACATATAGAGTTTTCTATTTAATAAAACATGCATGATCTCTGAAGAACAACCTCCCCTGCCCTCCCACTCCATACTGAGTTTTTTGTATTCCTAGTTTTATTTAGGCCAATGCTGGCATATATTGGAATAGATTTGCTGAACACTTGCAGCAGCAAACAGGTATAGGTATGCTTGTATATATAAAGGGCTATGCAAGCAACTAGTAATGTGGTAGCACAAGAAGGTTGGCTGAATTTATCACTGAATTCAGGTTTCAGCTCTGCCTGTTGAGCTTATGTCTAGACATATTAACTAGCTTTCAAGGTGGAATTGAGCAAGGTCATCACATCCATCTTTGTAGCTGGATAACGTAACCTTTTGTGATTTGGACTAAATCATTTGGGATGCAAATTGTCTATGCTGTTGATGCAGAAACATTTCAGAGGTGACAGATTTTATTAGCTCAGGTGCAGCATTGAATGAATGCAGCTCTGCTGGCTCTCAGGCACATTCCAAAACATCCTTCCAGTACCTCTAATAGCATCTCAGAAAACCTGAATTCCTAAAACAGGCTCTTCTGGGACTGCCGTTGACCCCGTTCATCATCTTCTCTGTACAGTTGGCTTTGGTCCAACTTCTCTGTGCAGTTGGCCAACTCACTTCATCTCTTACTCCTTTTAATTTGTTTTTATCTCACTGCACCCTGCCAAACTTGTACCTCTGCCCTATTGTATCCTGTTGAGCAGGTCACTCCGATTCTGAAATAGGCTGCTCATCGTTACTGTGTCCCATGTCACCCTCTCCTCCCCAGCTGTCTTGTAGCCTTCCTAACATCCCAACTCTCCTTCCTCCCCTTTCCCCAGTATTGTACGTTCGTGCATGGCTCTATCTCCCATCTGTTTGCTGCAGCATTTGTGCCTGGGTGAACATTAATTTTCACAAACAATTCCTCTGCCGGGCAGTAGAGGATGATTAAAAATTCCTTTCAGCTTCCCTCTGGTGGAAGAAAACCAAGCCACTCCTAGAGAGTCTTTTTATTGTAGTAATTGAGATTAGAATTTGTTTTAGTCTTTTCAAATATTTTAGGCTTTCCTGATACTGTGTTTTACAAAAATGCTGCACAAAAACAAATTTATATTTCATCCATCAACAAGCAGACAAAACAAATGGACAGTGTTCTAAGGCTGAATGGAAGCAATGAAACAGAAAGAAAATAGCAGAAGTGTTTTGACGGCTGCAAGCATTTCTGTGTGCAGTGTTGTTTACTTTGTTTGTAGATAGTCCTACTTTTTGCTTTATCTAAAACAACTTCTAAGTGAAAATATATGTTATTTTTAATGTGTCTGCATTTAGAGTAATGTTCATTTAGGTAAAAATAAATGTTCTAGATGTGTGTGACGTTTTACATGGATCATTCTTACTTTCCTGCCCAGAATTTCATTCAAGGATACTGTTTGTTTGTTTGTTTGTTTGTTTTTTTAACATAGTCCAATTTGTGGAGATTAGTGTAACAAATCTTCATGAATGGAGAGAGTGATTTTCATTTTAGTTAACTGCATTGGTAAATTGTATCTCTCCACTCATACTCCTACGTCCTCATTGCCCCAAAACCAAGACACAGCGCCCTGTTGTCTCAAGATGATTATTTGGTGCAATACAGAGGAGAAATGTTGCTGTCTGCGGAGTTCCCACTGTAACTCCTGGGTTCCTCTTGACCAGTGGTGACATCCTGGGTTTTAGACAGACCTTGAGGAATCAGTGGTGGTCGTGGCCTGTTTGTTGGCATTAGAATATGGCTTACTTGACTCACCTTAAATCTGAGGCAAGGTTGCTGATCCTTGACAGCTTGTTCCTCATTTTGAGTATATTACGGCCAAAATCTGCCTTCATGTTTAGATAACAGGAAGAGAAATGGAGCATGTTAGTAGTTGAAAAACCTACAGTGAGTTTACAGTTTCTATTACCACCTATGTAAATCAAAATAATTGCTGCATACACATGTTCCATTACTTGGAAACTTCAGTTCTATTTTGTGTGAGAAGAAAACCAATTTAAGGAAAGTGAAATTTCCACATTTCAAAACACTTGAATTTTTAATACTGTTTGTGAAATAGCTGCTTATTTGTCTTTTAAAAAGCGTTTACAAAAATTACTGCAGAGGCATTTTTAATATTTAAAATCAATAGTTTTAAATAGTTTTGTTTGGTGTATTCAGTTGATAATCTGTATGAGATTGCAGTGTTAGGCAACAAATAAAACGTAGATTTGGACAGGTAAAAGACTGAATCCCCACATTTGTATGTACTTCCAAGTGCAAATAAAAATATTTAATATGATTATATTAATATTAATAACTATCTTGTTAATATAATGTTTATCAAACATTTATGAATCACGGAGCCTCAAACAATTTGAGAACAAGTGGATCTTGTTCTCAAAACTATCTTAAAGCACCAGCAGAGGAGAGCACTGAAGTACATTCTTATAGTTAAATCATACATGTCATCAGTTGGATATTAGAGTAGTGAAATATTTTGTAAACTGATGTACCATATTTCATTGCATTTTCACATACTTTGACTTCTCAGGGGTCAAAGGTATGGTCTCTCTCAGAAGACTGTATCTTCTTTTTGTCACACTAATGCTAAATTGCTATGAAACTGACCTAGTATATGCTTATAGTATAGAGTATGGCCCCCTCTGTTTTTACTGTTTTGAAATTATTTATTATAATAAGAAATACTTCACTTTCAGAGTGAAATACATTAAAGGTTGTTTTGGATGCATCCAGTTATGACAGGCTGCTCTGAATGAAGTTTCCTGCATTAGTCCTGCACATTGTCACCTGCTTATTAAAATTATTCTATTGTCTTAGGCAAACATTGCAGTCCTTTTGTAAATCTGAAAGTGGAAGTTGATTTATGCCTGTTAGTGATGTAATTATGGTCTGTTATTTCTATAGCACTTAGAGCTGTTGGGACAGACTCATTTTCTGATAATGGTGTACCATTAACTGGAATAAAGGTTACATCCCACAAAGCAGATGTAGGGTACTGTGGAAATATCATGCATGAGCAAAAGTATTTCTTTCCATCATGAAATCTTGGAAGTTTTCTTGTTTCAGTTGTTTCATAGTCTGTCTAATTGCTCTGCTTATTTCATTTTATCAACAGCTTTTATACTGGAGATTACGTTCTGGCACTCTGTGCCGCAAATAGCAAATTGCTCCCTTTTATATTAAAAATAGTTTTAAGAAGCACATAAAGATATCATATAGCTGGAGTTGCATACTGAAGGGTTTGGAGTGAAATCCTCTTAACTGAGCTTTGATGCTATTCATGTGGATGGTGTCTTGTGAAGATAGCTTTAATTTTGGCAGCAGGAGATTTTAGTAGTGAAAATTTACTAGCTGTGTAATTCTGTTTGTTGAAGGACAGGCAGCTAAACCTACATTCTGTCGTAATGAGGACAATCAAATCTAACCTGAAACTTCATCATATACCTTTTTCTTAAAAAAAATATGCTTTGTTTCTTTATCTTCTTTGTTTTTCTTTTGCATGCAACTAACCATGATCTCACATCAAGGTCGAAGACAGTATTTAAAATATGTTTCCATGACCTCTACTCAGTGACAGATACCAGAAGACAGAACTGTGTGCAAAAACATGGTCTTTGTGACTTTTTTCCATGTTGTGACTCTGGGACAAATTAGGATGATTTCATTATGTTTAGGTGGTATATGATAAAATACACTGTACATAGCTTTAGCCTTTTAGGCTATATAGTGCATGCCAAAATCTGAAGAGAGATTAGCAAGTCTGAATCACCTTCTGATATTATGTTTACATCAGGAAGCTTATACAATACCAGTTCGACACATTCTGATATTTCAATCTGAGCTTTCCATCCTGTTTGGAAATGAACTGGTAATAACTAGGATTCTAATGTGATTGCCTAAGCATATTAAAAAGAAATATATAAGATAATTTTAAAATTTCAATTTAAAGTCACCAATTTTTATTCTCACTTACAAGAATGTATGAAACTATTAACACTGAAGTTTTTTACGAGCTCATATAATCTGAAGAGGATAAGCAATTTATAGCAAAATCATATTAAAGTAATTCTTTGTTATAATAGAAATGGTGATTTTCAAATCACATATAGTGATTTGTAAATCACAAAAACTAAAAATTAACAGTTGCATTATATTCACATTATACTGTTAACAAAACAAATTTACTAATTTAAAAAATATCATTGTAAACTTAACCTACCTCATAACTGCCTATATTCTGCTTAGGTGGGGATATTCAAACAAGTACTGGAACACTTCCTTTACAAAGTGTTTTAAGGAAAATTTGTTACATGTAGAATGGTATTTTATTACATGTTAAGAGACAGCTGTTTTTATCTTGTTTAACTTTCAAACAATTGACTGTCTTTTTTTCTTTTTTTTCTGAGATTGCATCTTTAATGTCTAGTTACTACTAAATTTTCTCTGTTACCATAGATTCTCTCTTACATACTTCAGACTGCTTTTTTGGCCTCAAAGGAGGTAACTAGCAATTCCTCTACCTGTATGCCAGTTTTGGATTTGCTTAAATACGGGGTAGGTGACAGTGGTGGTAGCCAGCTGTTGGCCGATTGGAAATGCAAGACAGAGTGGCCAAGAGAAGCGTAAATAAAACAAGACTATACCTGCAAGCATGAAAACATGGGGAAAAGCTAACTAAATGTTATGACTACAAAATAAAATGTATTGTGAGATTGTTTCATAGATAGTTTCATAAGAGATACCTAGCAATAAAGTTGATTACAGGTTGTATTAATTTGAGGGGTTTCAGAAGAGTGCATATTTTCCTTGCTGTTTGCACTGCTTCCATTTATAGCTCTGCAACTTTGTTCTGTTTCATTTTTTGAAGCTGCAGCTGTTTTTATCTGTAAATTTTGAAGTATAAAGACATTTTCAAAACCAAAATATATAAAATAGGGCATTCATAAAATTGTAAATTATCTAAATTTATAGAATTGAAAATTCTGCACATCATTGCCACATCTCCAGCCCTTACAGTCTTACATCTTTTGGGATTCCATTTCCATTTTTTCAAGCCTGTTAGAGCAACAGCTAAAGGTTTTATTTTTGACCAATATTTTACAGCGTGAGAATTTATTTTCAAGAAACAGAATTTAGAATTAATAGTTTTTGCTGTAAAACAGCAGAAGCTTCTACCCTTACTTTAAAAATTTTAATTTCACTTTTAGTAATAACTACAGTTAATGTTTAAATGTGCATTAATATTGATTTAACACTTTTTATAAATACAACATTTTTATTTTCAGTTCATTCTTTCCTTTTTAATATATCTGCGTCAGAAGGGCTCTTTATTTTTGGTATATCGAACAGAGGTCATCTATTTTTTCAGAACTCCTTACAGTAAGTTGTTGAGGAGTCTCACTTTTCAGTATTGGAAAACATTGGTTGCTTCCCGCTTTTTTGGGTGGATTTCTTGGCAGTTTTCTTTTAAGTTGCCTTGATTTTCTGTTCCTGTACAAGCAATGCCACAATTTGTCAACAATGGAAGTAATTAATACTTCTACATTAGTATACACGTATAGGCATACTTACTAAAAGATGGCTAATATATACAGAAAAGTGAATGCTCAGAATATAAACAAAATATTTAAATAGAGATTTCAATACAAATACTGCTTGTTTGGCCTTGTATGAATTACTTGAACATATTTTTTTTCAGTTTTTGTTGAAACCAGAATAATTTTTTCAGACATAGAAGAAATGTCCCCTACTTCAGTGGTGCACTCTGCTTCTTTTCAGTTACCAGGCCTAGTCAATACTCCCCTGGTTAAGGGAAGAGTGGTCATTACCTGTTGCTGTTTGCAGTAGTCTCTGCTCTTTTAAGTTAACATTGGATCTTTAAATGCAATATCACGTGACAGATTCTATCAGATTTAGGCCATGTCATGAAGGCGACTGCATCTCTTTGTGGAGCAGCCCTTGTTTGTGATGGTCGTGGGCCGCGGGGCCCTGCAGGCCGCGCGGTTTGCGTGGGTGGGTTGTGCAGCCTGCTGCAGGCCGTGCCCGCGTCCCGGAGCCCGCGTCCGTGCTCGCAGCAGCCTGCCCGCTGCCCGCGGGGGCTCCGCTCGCCCTGGCCGCCCGCCTCGCACGTTCAGAGTGCACCAGCAGCCTAATTGAAAAGCTTCAGGCTCTCCAGTTTGGGCTTGTGCGGTTTATAAGCAATGCTTTGTTCCTCCTGAGAGCTGAAAATTGACTGTATGCACTTTAAATAGACTGCATTTAGCTGTTATGTTAGGAATTGCCAGAAATTTGTCACTGAAGAAAGCCCGTGTTAGATAAGCTTATTCATCTGTTCTAGTCCCATCTGCTTGAACAAGTTAATTGGAACTCAGGGTAATAAGGAAATACAGCAGCTTCCAAACTCTCTGTGGTATTTCTATGCTTGCAGAAAAGGAAACAAGCAAAATGGAAACTGTTCTTTTATCTAGAGGTTAATCGGGTGTTTATTTTCTCTGAGTTTTTCTGAAAGAACAACCTATTAAGCCTTCATCTCCAGATACTTGGTACTAAAAAAAAAAAAAAAACAAAAAACCTGATCTTAGGCAAAATAACTAATAAAGTGCAGCATTTGGCAATTAAGATGCTAATCCCTCTTACATTTACTCCAACTTCATATTTGAAGGGCTTCAGAAGTTGGATTTTATAATATGAGGATTTTTTTTTCCTTTAGTAACTTCTCATTTTAGTTCTTGGAGTATGAAATGTAATACAATGCCTAAGAATATTTTAGTTAAAAATTCTAATATCTATTGTCTTTTTATTTTTCTAAGAAAAAAAGTAAAGCTATAGTCAGCTCAGTGCAAAGTGGAAAAAAGGAAAACTGTCCATAAATTAGTAAATAATGTAACTGTCTACAAATCAGCTACTTGAAAAGCTACCCAATGATCTTTTGACCTTGCCTACAACAATTGCATTGGTTTTTTTTTAGGAATAGCCTTTATTAAAATAATATCAATCAGAACATACTGCATAGATTATGTAAGCCTGTGTTTATATTTTTCCAAATGAGTATTTTCTGAAATTTTATTTTTGGAAACACAAATTTCCTTTTGGGAATCCTTCATGAGGCTTCCTTCTTTTCCTAAGACAAGAGGCAACACACTAGTTATTCCGAGACTGAAAATATGGAGTGTCAATAATAATTGTTTACAAAGATTTATACAAGGTAGGAATAAATAGCTGCCTTAATTTCAGCATCAAATAGGCAGTGAAGTGTGGTTGGCAAGTGGAACACTTTATAACCTTTCAGAAGGCTTCAGGCTTGAGTTTGAGCAATATCCCAGCAGTGGTCATTTACAAATCAATTACTTTAATGTACCTGAACCTACAAATAGAAATTAATGACTTCACAGTTTTAGTAGACCCTTGATGGAACCACCCTTTAGTAAAGAGCTATGTGCATCACATTACAAATTAATTACTTTCATCATCAGTTTTCATATAAATGTACATTTAATGTTTATTATGAGGATTTTTTGGATGTAACAAAAACCAGATGTTTAACTGCATTTATGTTTTGTGCACGCTCTTAGACACCTAATATTTCAGATATCTTCCAGAAAATGCATCCTGGTGAGAGGGCTTGCGTTCCTTTTTCTTTGGCTAACCTCTGACTGATGGGATGAGGAGAACAGCTGATAGCCTAACACATTTTCTTCAGTCTTGCATTCTTAATGAGAGATAAATGTGAGTATTGTATCTGTCATGTCTCATTGTCCATCTGTCTGTTTCTCTAGGAGGAGATTTCCTGTCCTTTTTAAGAAAGAAAAAAGATGATCTAAAAACTAAACAGTTAGTGAAATTTTCATTAGATGCTGCTTCTGGTATGGCATATCTTGAATCTAAAAACTGTATACATAGGTAAGTAATTTTTTTTTTCAGTATTGTAGTTGTGATCCATTAAAATGCCAGCAGATTAAATGTATGTTCTTGCTTTAATATCATCCCTACTATCTAAAAACTGCCCTTTTTTCCCCCCTCTTTTCCTTTTTTCTATGACATCATCCCTAAGTTCTAAGCTATCGTGTTCATTTGTTTAAAAAAACAAAGTATTCCTTTCCAGAAAAATTATAAACAACAAGCTTTCAGTTATGATAGCAATGGTTTCCAGTTGGCTTGGTAGAATATTTGTAGGTGAGCTCTGGGCCACTTAGCTTGCATAATCAGCCCACTTCATATGTAGTGAAACCTGTTACTATCTATCTGAATGGCATTTCTTTTTATTCAGAAATGAATTATTCTACTTGTTTCAAGTCCAGAAGCATTACATTTAAAGACATCTTTCTAATCAGAATAAGCTCAAAAGCTACTTATAAAGTATTACAGTACTAATATACATTTTTATATATACATTTCTTTTTGTGTTTGCTTTGAAGAAACTTAAAAAGAATAATTATACAGTTTTCAAAACTTAATAAATTTTTCTGGACCACAAATTAATTGAAAAAAAATTGTCAGATTGTAATATATAAGTAATATATAAGTAATACTGAAACAAACAAAAAAATACTGCTTGTTAAATAAAACTGTAGTATATTCCACGTGGCAAATCCCAGAAAAATACTGTAAGCCACATGGAGAGAAAGAGGATTGAAGTCCCAGCACTCTACTACGTGGAATGCTTTTCAGTCTGTTAAGAAAATAATGACATATCAATCAAAGCTATGAATAACATTAGTGATTTTCACTGTCCTCATTAATGCTGTAGTATTTTATTATTTCTCTAGCTGTTAGGTCAATGTTAGATCAGAAATGCCTGTTATGATTTCATATGCTCAGGAAAGTTTAAAAAAAATGGGGAAAAGAAATAACTGAATAATAACCTGGGTTTGAACTGCATTGTGTAATTCCTTATCTGGTAACAATGATTACTGAAAAAGAACACTATTTACTCATTTAATGATAATGTGACACTTGAAAAACATAAACTGTTTTGCAAACAAATAATAATTTTGGAGAACTGTTATTCCCTTCCCCTTTGAAACTTTTGAAATAGCATTTTCTTGATCTTCTGATTTGTTTAGTATTATAGATGAGAGTAAGGCCTCGATTTGTTTTTAAGACATTGGCAGTCAATAGTGAATAGGAAGAACAATATTAATGCCACTTTTAAGGCTCATTTACATTACTGCTCTCTACATCAAGTATTTTCTTCCAAATAACTTTGTTATATCCATGGTGGTTTTTGCATGTATTGTGCTGTCATTGCAATAAGACAGCTGATGGTGATGGATAATGCCCCTTGTCACTCTAAATTGGTAAGGTTTTGTTATTGTTGATTGTTTCTTAAGAATGTATTTCAGAGATAATGTGTTGTATTATTTGAATGTTTTATTGAATGAGGATTTCATTGTAAGTTTAGAAAGCCAAATTAAAATACAAATCCAAAGGCAGCAAATGGAACTGTATGTGAGTCTCTGATTTTGGTGCTGCCATTTTTCTGGCAACACATACACCCTGTCTTGCACATACTGGGATGTGCATGAGGAAAAACTTACAGAATACGTAGAAGAAAACTCTGTTATTATCATAGATTGTCACAGAAGTCACCACAGAGATTAACTGCTTTCCTTAAAGACAGTACTAAACGTTTCAGTAAACATACCCTGAAGAAAACTGCAGTACTCAAAATGCGAACAAGTAACAAGTCAAATAACAACTTCAGGAGCACCAGTCTTTTATGAAATGTACAGCTTAATAAATTGTAGTTGGCATTTTCAGTATTACTTCAACAATGTTATTTTCTGAGATCCTAAATATTTTTCAGATGTTGTGGTTGGGCATAATGCATCCTTATTATATTTATGAGTTATGATCTGAATCTGATTTGTCAGCAACAAAAATTTTGAATCAGGAGAACAAACAGCCAAATTTAGTGATTTCACTAGTAATAATATAGTCCCTACATAGTTACTGGTTTTGATGAACAAAGGTTAGTTGTCAAATGCTCACTTTAGAAAAGTATCTCATCACATTTTAAAATGTGTTTTTACCAAGTGCTAAATGGCGTGATGTAAGGATTCTCATACCCAGAAGAGTTGCAGGTTGGTTCCCAGTGTGAAAGTAGAGGTTTGCACACCTGCCCAGGATTTCGGGCCACCCTGGAGAATGGGGTTGTGTTGAAATGTGTCTAGGGCTGCCACAGAAGCACCAAATATTTATTACTTGCTGGTTGCTTTGAACTTGTTGCACTTAGCAAGTACAGCAAGTGCTATTCTTCAGGTGTGTTAATTAAAGAGTGATGGACTGTCAGGGAAGAGTCAAGCTGTGTGGTGGCAAGCCAGGTCATGGGTGTTTAAAACTCTTGCCTTGCTGGAGCACTGTAGGGCACCTGTGCGACCATTGAGTCTGGGCAAGCAGTATGAGAGCCCTCATTCCCGGTTTTGTGGTCAGGTAAGACTCAGTCTTAGATGTGTGTATGTTAAACATTTAACACTTCTTAAGGAGAAGTAACATTGTGGGGAAGAAAAACTCTTTCTTTTTGAAAGAAGAAGAAACTCAGGTTCAGAAAATTTCTCAAAAAATAGTGGTTCTTTGGGGATGAAAACAAGTAAGAAATATAACTGCAGGAAAAATTGACTGAAAGGTTTCCTTTTTCTTTTTTTTTTCTTTTTTTTTTTTTTTTGATTAAAACTCCTCAAAGGCTCTGATTACTACTTTGGGCTTAACAAGAGTATTAAATAATACATAACTTAAAATGGTTTCTATTGTGTAAGTTGCAAAAATAGGAAAATTATTCTGCTTCCGTGCTGTGTTTTTTGGTCAGTCCTCTTTTTCTTTGTTGTTTTAAAAGTGTGTTCAGAACCCTTGTGTGGTGGGGTTTTTTTTGTAAATTAGATGACTTATTTAGTAAGATTTATTTAGACTTGCTGATAATACAAAGCTAAAAGACTACTCAGCAGCATATTATAATGGTTTTTAATGTCACTCTTCAGTTGTAGCTGAGGTAGCTATACTTCGCCTATATATTTTAATGTTATTTTTAAATTTTGACTAACTTTCTAAAATTGCCAGTTGATTCACACTTTTACTTAGTCTTTCAACAGTCGCACAAAATAATCTGCTCTTTATTTTATCTTTTTTCATGTGTGCTTTGGAGTTTCAGTGGGTGCAGCTATAAAGAGGCTCGATGCACAGGAGTGAGCATTTCATCAGCATTTTGATCGTTGCCAGGTCCTAGGGATTGTTATTTTTTTCCTCTCTCTTTGTTCTGATTAAAGAGTGGAAATGAGTAGGCTGAAATAAAAAAGCTGCATGAATAGATGTTACAAAATGAAAAAAAAAAAAAGGAACAAATACAGAAGTATGCAATTATTTCATGTCTGTTTAATTAAATTGAGTTTGACGAATTGTTTCTTGCATTTCCTTTTTACCATATGCTGTTGTTTAATTAGAATATGTTACATTTTTTTTTGATTAGAAATACAAGATTAAAATGGAGATGTGATCATCTCGATTTGATAAAAAATCATAACTGATCTTCTTTTCCAATATTTAATTGCCTGTGTTGCATGAGTTTTTACATAATTTGTTTTTAGTTTCCAAACCAGTTTTGTGGTTATACACAAGCTGCAGCTTTTCAGAAGCTACATATCTCAAATAATTTAAATACATACGTGTTTTTTACCCTCCATATACATCATCTTCCTATAAGGAAATCAATTCAAAATAAAGCTCAATTGAAAAAAAATTGTATTGATAAAAGCAATTTGTTTTTCAGTTCTTTTCTTAATAGCTGTCTCAACCCCTTAAAAGAAAGGGGAAAAAATGGTTTTGAAAATACTACTTTGTCTGAAATTTTTGCTCTAATTATATTTGGTTATCACATATATGTAAATCTAAAAGCAGCAGAAATATTTTTCTTTTTTTTGGTTCTATAATTTGCTTCTTCATAGTATTTTCCACTGGATTTCACTCTTTTGCTTGAGAAACATATAGTTTTCTCCCCTTTTGAAGGTTTTTTTTTTACAAACCAGTTGATTATCAGTGTATTTTTAGAAACAATTTAAGCAAAGAGTAAGATTTAGGAATGTGCTGTACTAAAACTAGAATCTTAAAAGTAATCAATTGGTAACTATTCCACATGACAGTTTTTCACTGATGTTAACAGATGAACAATTGAAGGCTATTGCTGATCTGTATAGCGGCAATCTGGTGGCACCAGATTTAAATCAGTTATTTTCCATTCATGCACAATATACTTGAAAAGATAACAAACAGGAATGATGTATTCCTTATTCGGATTTCCCTTTCATTAAACTGAGTTAATGTTCTGGAAGCCTCCCATGTCCTGAATTAAAGAAGATATTTTCAGGCATGGGATCATCATGATCGGTAGTTCACTTCTTTTACATGTTTCTTTCTTACTACTGCTGTTTGATTTTGTCTTAGTGCAAAAAAAGTATGTTTTAAGTGGTATGTTTTTCTAGTCCCTACAAGTCCCACATAAAATGTAGCTTAACTTTCGTTGGATATCTGAAACATTTATATTCATTACATATAAATTTTTGGAAAAACATGGTTCCCATATTACTACGTACTTTATATGTTCTGCTCAGTTCCCAGAACTTTTATCTCCCTTTCCTCTGGTAATTTCTGTGTAAAGAATTCTGGAAATCGAGATTCTGGAAATGGGGATTCAGAACACCTCCCAGCTTGACCTGCGCTTATCACTATGTAATTAAGTTCTTTTATAACGAACTCTGGATCTTTTAATCTTTTATTTCTACCTGGCCCAGTGGTTCAGCTATAGCAAAAGGAATGGGAAGCAATCCTGCCCCCGCAGGTCCGTGCGTTGGTATCCGCGGGAGGTAGGAGGTGAGGGTGCGAAGCTGGAAGCGGAGCAGGTTCCTGCCACAAGCAGAGGGAGAAACCAGCCCGCTGCAGGTCTGTGCCGCAGCTCCGGCAGCTCCTGGTAGCCGGGGGCTTCAGAGGCCTCCCAGCAACTCCCTGCTCCAGGAGCGGTTGTTCTGGTCTGTGCTAGACACCTGAGCATCCTGCAGCACGTACTGCTTAGAAGCTGGTATCGCGGTACCCAGGATCTTTACTGTGGTCTCTCTAATTTCCTGTGCAGGTGATGACTATGTGGAATGAATTTGCCCTTCTATCGAATAGATAGACTCATTAAGGTTTATTGCGCAAGCAGTAATTTCTTATGAAATGGTATCCACTCCTATATAATTCATAAAATTCCCTGAGGAAGTACTAAGGACTTTATAAAAGAAAGCATTAGTGGAAGAAATATTAAATTTATGATATTATTTGTACTTCTTTTGAAAAGCATTACGCAAACCTAAGTTGTAGATCTTAAGAAGATTTATTAATCTTTTTGTCCAGATGCTGTCTATGGTAATTGTCATTATTAACTTTTTACGATTCATTCAGAGCCACAAGTGTAAAATCAAATGACATTTCTGTACCTTCTATCACTGAGAGTACTTATTAGTGAATCAAAATTCTGTACTGTTTGTGTTTTAAGAATTTGGTCATGCTTCATAAGTGCTTTAGAAAAC
>JAUBOD010000309.1:45300-80678 GCA_032353885.1 Nothura maculosa
TACTTATTAGTGAATCAAAATTCTGTACTGTTTGTGTTTTAAGAATTTGGTCATGCTTCATAAGTGCTTTAGAAAACTGTCATCAATGATGTGGTTGATATGATACCTAAATGTGAGGAATAATCACAATTTATTCATAAACCTATCTTATAAGATTTCTTTGTCATTTAAAACAATATTTCAAAGCATAATCTTACAATGTGAACGCTAAAAGCATTTTCTACTGTATTTAAAGTTAAAAACGTACATGTAAACTTTGATAGACCTGCTTTTCATTGACCACCTACTAAATACAGGCATGTTGTGGATTTTTTTTTTTTTCTTTTTAAAGTGGAGGAGGAATAGGGTAAGGAAGGGAAAGTGTCCTTAGAAGTTTGTTCACTGTTGTAGATTTTTGCAAATGCATAGTATTTATATTGGGAGATGACCTGCAGCACGTGGAGCAGGATGTGTGTATAAGCTGTCCCTGTGTTCCCTGGCCCCCTGGCAGTGGGTCAGGCATGGCCGGGAGCAGCCATCCTCCTTCCCCAATACAACAGTGAAAGGTGTCAGGAGTGCGGGCAGGACTTGGGTCCCGCGTGCACGACAGCGACACGACACGACAGCTGGTCGTGGCTGATAGGGCTGCTGGCACCTCTCGCTCCCAGCAGTGCTTGGCAGCCCGTATACAGTGCAGGGACACTGCACCCTTCCGAAGGCACCTGCTCCCTCTCTGCTCATGCTTTCCCAGGGCATTTATTGCTGTCTCTGTGCACCAGCAGTGCTCTAGCATTAATGTATGTCTGTTTTGTACAAGACTCTGAAATTCATCAGTGGCTAAGGAAACTACATCTGAGATCTAACATTTATTTTAAACAGAGCTAGATAATGCAAATGTGGGTGTATTAGAGTGCTCCAGGATATTATTTTTGGCAGTTTTCAGACACAGGGTATGCTGTGCAGTGTAATGGCTCCAACCCTGAAATGTCTGGCATGATTGTTTAAGGGGAAAGAGGCAGGGGAACGTGCTTCCTTCTGCTTGCAATACCACAGTAGATAGGAGGATCACCTATCAGGTTTCTTTTCTTTTTAAATAGATATCTTACCAGGAATTATTAATTTTAAGCAGATAGTTTTAAATGTTGCTGTCGATAAACTGTACTGCTTAAAGAACTGCTCAATAAAGCCACATTTCATGCAGTTTCTGTTCCCCTTAGGAACACTGCGTGTAGTGGTTGTGTCTGCAATTGCAAAGTCTGTTCTTCTGTTAATAGAGTTCCACTTTGAGCACTTCCTCACTTTCTGCAGCTATGAGTTACATAATTCCTACTTTTTCATTATTATCATTTTAATCTTTTGGTGGAAAATTTGTTACCTTCTCACTCAACTTATTTTCTTTGTACAATATTTTTGTACAAATAGCATGAAAAGCCAAACAATTTCCTGTGTGCTATATGAAGCATTTTAACTGCAGCCTGTGTGTAAACCAAAGCATCTCTAGACATAGACTATATGTGATCTGCTGTATATATAATTCAGGAAAATTTAAATATAGCATTTTAGCATTAAACTTCAAATTTCATTTTTGTAGTTTATTTTATGTAACTAAGTTAACTAACTTAAATACAGGAACTTTATTATTGGCTAAAAGCACTCTTCTTATAGTTTACTTGTTTTCTATGTAAGGCAGTCTGTCCTACTCATAATACTGAGTCCTTTTTTACAGCTTCCTTTTCCTCAGAGTCAATTTCACCAGAAAATTCAGTGATTGTATGTAGTAATGTAAAAGTCAGACTTTAAGATGAAAAAGACTTTGCAGCAGGTGTTTTCTAGGTAGAGGCTGAAGACCTTTTTATTTAAGAAATAATGCCATGGGAAATGTAATACATTGAAAAACCTGGGTTAGCCTTCCATCTGCTTTTGTGTAAATGTTTACATCATAAGCATCCTTCCTGCTTTAGCCTGCTAAACAAATTACAAATAGTACTGAGAATAATGACGTGTTGCACAGAAAGAGGCAAACTGAAGTTTCGTGTTTGAATCTGTTCTGTCTTGTGCTGCAATAGAAAATATGTAAGAGGGGAAAGTATTTGCAGTCCTCCTAGGCTTAGCAGTAGAGATCTCTTTATTTTCTAAATCTTTTGTACATAAAGAAATAAAATATCTTTTAATATTTTTCAAAAACTTAACTGAAATAAGTTGTTGAAAACTTAGGTTTTGATTTTTACAGACCTCACATAAATTAGAAGTTTAAGTTCATAAGTTCATTCGTTGTTTATCATAATTTTGTCTTAAATGCTGTTTTATCTTAAATACTAAAGCATAATGTTTTATTAGACAGAGGTCAGTCTAAGGAATGAATAGCTGGAAATCAGGTCTGAATTGGCAGTTCCTACTCTGAAACTTTGTTTTAGTGATGCTTTTTTTTTTCTTTAATGAGGTTATTCAATTCATGTGTGAAAGTATTAAGGAGAAGAAAGTAGGAGATATAAGCATCTGAACACATAAAATATGGCAAGTGTAGTATACTCAAAAGTCAGTTACTAAATTAGAGAGAGAATGATTATTGAATTCTAAATATATATGCAATGATGAGCTGCTTCTGAATACAAAGTCAGCTTTCTGCAAATTATATTCCCTAAATCACTAAATTATTATATTCCCTAAATCACTAGTTTCCACGCTCAGTTTTGAGCCTGACTGGAAAAAAAAAGTTTTAAAAAGAAAGAATAATATATTTTTTTCAATGCATACTCTGTGTGTTTGTTATTACGGTTTGTACTGTGTACCTCTTGTTTTCTTTGTCGGAAATTCACCCCGGCCTCCATTAAAATCAAACCAACTTTTAGCTCTAATTTAGCTTTGCCACTGCTGCAGAAATACTTCCAAAGGCCCATGACTAGTGTAATGGATGCATGAGTTTGGGTGATTTAAATAAGTTACAAGAAATGTCTGAATGCATTTTCATTTATTGCAGATCTCTCTCTGTGCAATTTAATGTTAATTTACATAGATGTGTCTGAATTATGCTCAATGCTGCAGTCCTTTTGCCAGCGTTGTCAGTAATTGCAGTGTGTAGGAAGTATATATTTTTGTGTCTTTTTGCTCTTATATCAGCAAATCAATAGACTCTATATCATTATATTAAATTAATATGTGCAGGATGTTAGAAAGTTTTTTTAATTTTGGCTTTTTACTGTTACGTAAGTAAAAGGTAGTGGTCATATTAAATATGATGATAGTAAATATTTGTCCTATTAATGATAAAGCTCAAAGTTCTGTTTTAGAAAACCACATTTATTTCTTCAGCTACTGATTGAGTTTGTGATAAATAGGACAGATTTTGTTTGTCATTGCAAGTTTCCAGCACCAGTTATGCTTGCCGTTGGTTCTTTTCTTGTTACATGTTAAATTACCAAGTCATCTGTTAATAAAACCACAAAGCAAAGTTGTTCTTTAACTGTGGTAATTTTGAGACTAACGTTATTAAGGAGTAGTTCCCAGAAGTCAGTTTAATGTAGAGCATTAGATTCCACTGTTCCTCAGTTTGGAACAGCAAACTGAAGCTTCTACTTATAAAATAAGTACAAATAAATTTTCTTCTTCTGTGATTGACTTTTCTTTCTAAAGGCCATCATAGTGCTTCATCTTATTTAATTGAAATTTCCACTAGATTTCATCATATATCTAGTTAATAATGCAGACAATGTATTATTTGAGTAGCATCAGATAATCAGAACTCCAGCATTGGAGTAGATGTAATCCAATTTGATCAGCCAATGATAGCTCTTTGTACGAGTGTTTTAAAGTGACTTTTAAATGAAAGATTTTGATGAGGTTGATATTTTCACTTTACAATAAACTTTCCTATTGTGGATGGTGTTTGAATGTCATTCTTTGTATATCCATAGATAGGGATAACAACGCAATTACTTTTGACCTCTGACATTTCAGCATGTCACTTTTCCTAGAATTATGATTTGAAACGCCACAAAGAGATAAATTCAGACATAATATTGCATAATATTATTCTGTAGAGGGTTTTAAATATATATATATATATATATCAATGTCTATAATGACAACCAAGTATTGTAGTAAGAAATGCCTTCTTTGCCTCTATCTTTACTGCTAAGGCCACACCCCATGAACGGCAGGGCTCAAGTGGAAGAGAAATAAATGGGCTCGAGGAAGACCTGATATGGATTGAGAAGGGTTGGGTTAGGGATCACTTTGGCAAACTGGCCACTCAAAAACCTACGAGCCCCGATGGGATGCACCCAATAGTGCTGAGGGAACTGGCCGAGGTTATTGCTCAGCCTCTCTCCATCATCTTCAAGAGGACCTGGAGAGCAGGGGAGGTGCCCAAGGACTGGAAGAGAGCCAACGTCATTCCAGTCTTCAAAAAGGGCAAGAGGGAGGAGCCTGCTTGAGTGGGAAGGTTGGACTAGATGATCTGTAGAGGTCCCTTCCAACCTTTAAGATTCTGTGAAATCTGTAGTCATGGAATAAACCAGCAATTGATAATGAGAAGGAGGCTAAAAAGTCTACTATTTTTAGTTTACGTGTGTGTGTGTCTGTGTCTGTGTCTGTGTTTGTATCCTTCATTCATCAGTTAGTTGTTCCACTGGAAGTTAACTTCTTGATTCTAATCAAGTGTGGCTCTTTATTTTGTATTTTTAAGGAACTATTTCATGCATTCGTATAAAACTTTCATGTAACTTGAAACCTTATTTAACTCTGTGGATTGAGTGGTTGTGCAGGAAATTAATACAGCACCCTGGTGAATCAAATCCTTTGTACGTGGATGAGAGCAGATTCCCACTTAGACTGCTCCTGTCCCCGCAAGCCCAGCTGTTATGTGGCAGAGATTTCCTTAGATTTAAGACAGTGTCATGGCCATTAGTGTTTCTTAGCCTCTCTGCTATTTCTGTTAATCAATGAAAGCCTAATACATTGTTTGCAGTGAGGGAAATGGAAATTATACACTCTAAAATTGTACTAGATGGAGGTTATTATGCCTTAGCTGGGAACACTCTTTCGTCAGGTTTTGAAAAATGTTTACATTGAAATGAATGATCTTCCAGAAGTAATATCTGCAGGTGAAAGTAGCTGAATTTTTGCAATAGCAAGGAAAAGAAGCTCATTTTCTTGTGAAAGCTCTTGGTACTAACCTAGGGTTTTCACTTGTGCAATTTCATGGGGAAAATGCCAGAACAAAGTTTATCTAATGTAAAACACTGTGATTAATACTTTGCTTTTTTCTTAAAGGATAACTCAGTAGTCAAAATGAAAATAATAAAATAGAGTTAATAACACAAGTATTATCATATTATCCATGTTCATTTGTAAATCAATGTTTTGTAATACAAACTAATTTTAAATAATTATATCTAAATAGTCCATGTCCTTTTTACTAACTGAATAAAGAATGTTCTTCATTGAAGAATGAATGATATGACAAAGAATCGTTAAGACATAAACCATCAGAGGGGGGATCACCAAAAAGAGATTGTCAGATGAGAAATGATCCTGACCTCTCCAGGTTATCTCTCCGCTCATTTGTAGGGATGTACTAAGCTGAGCAGCGAGCCAGTCCGGCTGAGTGGATGGGATGATTCATTGCTGCTCTCTATGGGATTAGGAAGGAGGACATGAGAAATCCGTGCTAATGAGCATACATGGTATACGAATGAAGCTAAATTTAATGAACTATAACTTCATCTCACACTGGTTATTAACACACACTTGCTTGCTGTTTCTCCCTAATCAAGTTATTGGCCAAGTTGTCTGTAGGTGCTGCTACAAGCAAGACTGAGAGTTTTGGTTGGAGCAGTGAGGAAGTCTGTTTTGGCTATGACAGGGCTTTAGCAGTCTTAAAGCTGATTTCATCAGTGTTCATAACTGCAGTAAGAGAACCAAAATACTTAGTTTTCTGGTCTGTGGGTCATATACAATAAAAAAAAATCACAAATTTAAAGATAAAATTGTTACATTGACAGTTTTGTAATGCAGTGTGGTGATACTATGTTTGAAGTAATAGGAAATTTTAGAAGAAAGTGAACAATTTTTAGGGGAAAACTTTTACAAGAAAATAAACTTAAAACCTTGTAAATTCTGCTACTTCCCAGTAGTGCAGAACTCTTTCTGCCTTTCTTATCTATTCTTTCTATTTCCCCTACACTTTCAGGTTTAACTATGTAATTGAGTAACACATGAACCAAGAAAATACAATTTGAATTTATCAGGAAATATGATGTTATTTGTTCTTGCTGCAGCATAGCTAAAGCAAATATTTTAGTAGCAAACTGGTATTTCTAGTCTTATTTGAGTGCTTCACCAGGTCCTGAAAATCTCAGAAAATGGTCTGTTTTTTCTGCCATACTGAACTTCTGTTAGGATGGATGCAAGGGTTCAGCAGGTGGATCCAAAAGGATATATAGTCAGAAGACTGCATAACACTGTAATACTTATGCCTGTGGTGAATATAGGCATAATCTATACCTTTAGAAGATTTTTGTTGTTGTTGTAGATTTTTTTTTCTAGCACAGTGGCTGTTCTTGTGGCATGCAAGAACAAATAAAGAACAATTCCTTGCATTAGAAAACCTGATCTTCTGTAGACTTAATACAGTGGCAAGGAGTGAAATTAAACATCAAAATTCCATACAGAATGGGTAAGAATATAGTGAGAGATTAGAAGAAAGTCTTGTGCTATAAGCACAATTCATAAGACATTTCAGAGTTGATTTTTTTCTTCTTTTAAGGTAAAATATATACGCTTATATTTTTAGCTTTTTGTAGCTGTGTTAGTTTGTCTTTTTCTCATGAGATCTTCCTGATACAGAAGATTCCCACTAAAAAAATCAGTAAGATTTGCTAAAAATAAAACAAAAGGGATGGAAAAGGAGTATCAGCAATTTTTCATAGGCTGCTATGTTCTATTTTACAGGATGTAACATTAGGAGTGTTTGATATGTTGTTATGATTGTTGTTTTTGTTAACTGCAATACTGCTTTCTTCTTTATAAATATAAGGAATTTACAAGTACTATTTAGGCAATTTCATATAAGTATCTTCTTTTTTTAGAAATAATAAATCCACTCACTGCATGAAAGCGAACGACTTTACTTAATTAAAAAATGAAAAAAGTGGGTGTATAGACCACTGAAACTAATACAAAAATAATGTACTCAAACTAATGTAAGCTACTGTGGTGATCAATAAAACCTTACAGCTTTCCTATATGGTATAAATAAAACCGTGTACTCTTATAGCTTTGTTACAATGGAAAATAGTAAAAGTAATTAACTTGTAAGGTGAATGCCAAAAGTTTAGTGACATCTACTGTTTAGATAAATAACAAGCTGAAGGTCACAGAAGTGAATTTCTTTTGTATTCTACCAGAAAAATAAAAACATGTACTCTGGAATTATTGCCGTAGGACACACTTTATGCTAAAGCAACTACAGAAGAGAAAATGTTAATCTTCTGGTGTATGTGAAACACACTAAGGTATTATTGAGTCTATTTACGTATTTCTACCTCAGATCTTCATTTTAGTTCTGCAGAATTCATTTTTAGCAGGTCCCTGTTCTCTTAGCTTTTGTCATTTTCAAGAGGGATTTCAGTTTCTCTGTGTGTAGCATTACTATTTTTAAGATGTAGAATGAGAACTTACATTTTGTTATTAGAACTTCTTCCAAATTTGTGCAGACTTGTTTCTTTCAGTATGAGAAGACATAATTTGCAAATTATTTGGAAATTCCATGACATTTCTTTCAGCAAGAAAAATGTATCCTAATATTGAACAATTTAAACACTCTGTCAGGAGTGCTTTTGCATCCATTTTCTCATCTAGTGCACTTCTATTTCTTAAACAGTACTTCTGAGTAGACCTAAAAGTCTGGAGAACATTGTAGTTTTAATACTAATAAATGAGAGGAAATGGTTGGGTGTGAATCTGAAAGTACCAAGAGATATCGTAAAAAAAAAAGGGAAGTCATTATTCAACTGAGAGTCCTAACCTCCCACTGATCCTGAATACTAAATGTAAAGCTCAGGCTTTTTACAACCAGATGAAGTTTAATTCTATGAAAGAGAAGTGAATTAATTTGCTTTTAACACTGTCTAATCTGCTCATATTTAAAATAAAATAGTAATTTGCTCATTGTCTTCATAACTAGAATTTTTCTATTAAATTGTAGTGGAAAAATGAGCCAATTCTGTAGATTAAAGTCTAATTGCAGGAGACATGGCAAAATTGGTGTTGTGTGTCTGTAAGTGCAATAAATGCAACTTGCATGTTGAAATTACCAAAACAATTGTCACTAAATTAAACTGGAAAAAAAAATAGTCCTAGGTAAGAATTGCTTTTGCAGTATTATTATTATGAGTTCTAGTCTTTGCCACGAAGTTACAGTGGTAGTTCTTACCTGTTTTGTGTATTTTGGAGTTCAAAGTTACAGATTAAATTGTTTGGAAAGTGCAGAGGCCTTCTTGTCTTTTCTGTCAGATACCAATATCTCATAGCCAGATGTGAGAACATAACTTTTTCACTAGTAATACCATGGTTTTTAGAACATGTTCTCTATATTTGTAGTAACAGAAAATATGGACTGCATGATTTTCATTTTTTCTGCGAGTAAAAGAGACATTTGTGTAGAAGACAAATAGGGAACTACATCGTAGGACAAGAAAATTGTCATAGGTAGGTGTTTTTGGGGGGTGAAGGGAGAAGATGGAAAATCAACTAATTTTCTGGTAGGTCACATCATAAATGAAATCCAGAATTCTCTGACTGTAGAACATTGGCCAAAAGGTAAATAGTCTGAGCATGGGTATTTTTGAAGAACACCTAAAGCGCATTGTGACATCTTGTGCTCACTTCTACTTTTTTCTTATGATAGAAAATTCAAGTCAGTGTTGCTGTAAAAGGAAATGACTATTGCAGTGATATGAAGTGCAGTTCAGTGTTTTAGTGGCTTCCTAATACTCTTTCTTCTGAAGTCTGAAGATGAGGGTACCTTAGTTATTTCAGGCAGGAAGCTACTTCAGTTTTAATTGAAAATTCTCAGGCAGCGTGTCAATGCTAATGAATAATAAATTTTCGTTTTGCGTCTAGGGGGGAAAACAAGTATGTTTCCCTTTTCTAGTTCTACATATGTGCACATATACACATATTTTTCCTGCAAACTAATTTTAAGCTGTTTAGTTGCTTTGACAAAAAATTCCTTACTGTTTCTTCAAGAATATCAATGCTTGTATATCTTACTGCTATGTAGATATTCTCTGTGCCAGTGGAATTTTTTCAAAAATACTTTATAATTTTTCATTGCTCTATTTCAATCACTGACATATTACATTTGGTGTAAGTGCGCGGCTGGGTAGAAAATGGAGGAAGGCTCTTAAGTGGTTTTACTGTGTCTCATTCATCTGAAAAACACTTAAAGCATATATTATTTCTGCATAATCATAGCTGATGTATAGTTCTACGTATCATATAACTAAGGAAATACATTCTTTCAATTATTGTTCATCTTAGAACTTCAAGATGTTTTTCTCATAAACCAAGGAGGAACTTTGGTAAGATTACGTATCTTCAGCTCAGTTGAAAGATAGCTGCAGTTCCCACAGATGCTCCTAAGATTCTCAACAAATCTGAGCAAATGCATCTGTGAGAAATTGAGTTCTCTTGGATCATACATCCTACAGGAGTTCTTTCATATAACGTAGTAAAACAATAAGCTCAGATATGTTGTGGGGGTTTTTTTGCACTTTTGTCATTTCACTGTAGTTTTCAGCCTCCTTCTACAGCAGAACTACAGCATAAGGACATTTTTATGAACATTTTTTTTATCACTGTACATATTGATTGATAGACTTGCTCTTAGTCAAAGGATATTGCAAAATCCCTTATGCAAGACTTCAGTCAGTGAAGAAAACCTTCTAGACTTGTTAACTGATTTGGAAATTGAGAGAGATCATGAAGGTACATGAAGCTGCAAGAATTTTTGAATCAATGTTACAGGGTTTTATATTTCACAGATGTAGGCAGGGTCACTCAAGCCTGACAGAAAAAGATCAGAAACCTTTATGTGGTGAAGCTGGATGTCAGATCAAATTTCAAATTTCTGGGATTCTGGGAAATACAAATAAAGCAGTGAAATAAGAGGCGATTCACAGTTTCAAGAAACTATGTAGGGATTAAGACGACAGATTAAATATATATACTTCATTAGAAAAGTTTTACTTTTAGAGTAACTCTGAGACGAGATCTTTGAGTTAACATAACTGGGAATTTTTAAACTATCCACTCCTTAATAAACCAGTTGACCGCTAACATCTCCATTCCCATTCAGTAATGAGCAAACTGACTGTCCTTCTTTTCTTAGCTGACACTGAGCTTCCTGACTTCCCTTTCCCTGGCAATCCCAGTCTTTCCTTGCCACTGTTTCTAATGCAGATCAGCCTCTCCGACAGCAGTCTTGGGAGGGCCTGGGGTCTCTCCTGGTCCAGGACCTGGACTCTCTCATTTTTCTTTACCAGGACAACCTCTCCTCCTGTTTATATATACAGTAATTTTCATAGTGGCTAAAGTAACTGCTTATGCAAAATTCTAGTAGTAGGTAAGGATTTCATCTCTTTCTATCTTGAATTAATCAGGGATTATCCTGTGCCTGAAGAGCAATTGTGAGTTATAAACTCAGATGGCAAAACTGAGATGATAGGATCTCTCATGCTGTTGTTTTCTGATTTTGGTTAAATTTGAGTGTGAAATACTATTACGGTGATCACACTTAATTTTCTTGTTTTTTACTTTCCTGATGTTTAACTTCACAGGGCATATATATATAGATAGATAGATAGATAGATAGATAGATAGATTAAGCTGGACTTGCAGTAAATTGAAATAAACTATTTGTATATTGGTAAATAAATAATTTGCCTACCACAAGAAAGCAGAGTAGGCTTCAAAGAGAGAGTTGCTATCTTTGAGTAAGACAGAGAGTCTGAGGGTGCTCTCAAAAAAATTAGTGATGGAAGTTTTTTTCTATGTAAAATACAAGAATATACTTTTCATCATTAAACATATGGTGGTTATTGTTAAGGAGAAATTATCTGCTATGTTAATGTGCTCCAGCTTCCTTTTGAGGAGTCTTTTATAACAAATGATTTAATGTCTGGTAATCTTTTAGATTTGACAGTGAGCCAGCATTTTCCTAAAATTACAGACTCAGTCAATTCTTCAATCCCTATATCCATATATTTCATTTCTACCAGTGCTTTGATGCTTTGCTGAAGATGTTGTCCAACTGGGGACTATAAGGTAGGGCCAGGCACAGTGATGTAATTCAGAAATGAGGAGGCACCAAAATTCTGGGAAATGTGATGGCCGGGCATAGATCTGCTCCTGCGATCTCCTTGGAATCAGAGCAGAGGAGAAATGGTGCTCCCCAGAGAAAACTGCAGGAGAGGAAGCCAAATTTTGTGTGCTAGCCGTGCTGCAGCCAGGTCAGGACCTTGACTGGCGGGCGAGATAGACTGGATCTAAGCAGGAGTTAACCCCTCTTGCTGCATATAATGGAAATAGCTGAGGAGCCAGAGGCCAAGTACACAGGCTACTTCAGTCTGTGTATCTGATTCTTAGGCACGGAATTATTTCCTCATGTAGACTAAACATATCAGAAACTTACTGGAAAATTCAGATTCACTTCAGATATGTTATTAGTTGCAGCTACTGACATAAGAGGAAAAAAAAATGCAAATATTGTTCATTTATTTGCCCTGAAATTCTAGCTATATAGACAACTTACCTTTCAGTCATCTATTGTGAATTTCTTACATATTCCCACATGCTTATTCATAATAAAATCATTTCTTCCCTGAAATACTGACTACTCATGTCTTATTTTGAAAAAATGCCATGAAGAGTTGCAATTGGTATCCATGATGTAGATATAAACAGATGCAAGAAAAATTCTATCCATCTGCAAGGTAATAGGAGACACAATAAGAAGCATACTGCTTGAAGCAGTAGGTACTGATATTATAAAGTGGGAAATAAACAGGTAATTTTGAAAAATTTATAAAAAGCTGAATAATAAAAATTCAAAGAAGAAAAAGTACTTGTTTTCAATTATTGAGTAAATGTGACAAACTGTTGTGATTAAGAAAGGAAAAATAGCCTCTGATTAGAGGGCAATCCAACAAAAAAACGGAAAATGGAAACTGAAAATTCTATCTATAGTTTGTATAGATATTTATATTCATATAAACTTGTGTATATAAAGCAAACTTGAGCCAGTTTATCTAGCACTGTCATTTAGACTTGAAGAATATCTTTTTGTTCTTGCGATACTAATTGTCCTTGTAGCTTTTCATAAATATTATGTGTTATCAAAGTAATTTGATACATTTATTCTCTACAGGGAAAAAAGGGAATTTAGTTTGTCCTGTCATCAGATAATTGCTGTGTTTTTGTAAATCCCCATGTCCCTCTTTTTTAGCTGCTGCATTATATAAATTCATTTTCAGCACTGTAATGCATACAGAGGCCTTACAAGGCATTTATTTCAAGAAATTGTATCTGTTTCTAATGAAATTTAATGAAGTACTTTTTCCTTTACTGTTAATATAGGAAGTTTTACCTCACACCTCCAACTTCATTAGCTGTTTCATTAAATTCCAGCCTCATCATTTTCATACTTTTGTCTTTTTGGTTGTTTGGACAACAGCTTCTACCTTGGGATTTGCTTTTATCTTTCAATCTAACTACTACATCTAAGCAGTCTACTATGTTTGATCTGTGTTTCCAAGTGGCACTTGCAGAACTTTAGGCCCACAGAATTTGTGTCTTTATTACAATGACTAATTGCATGCATTTTACATTACCACCGCCATAGTAATGGTTCTGTATATAAAATATTCCATATATTAAAGTTTAACCTTTCTCAGAAAAGGGAGATCCGGGAAAGCAGGGAAACCTATTGACCAGTGATATGATTCTAAAAATGCAAACAAGTCTAGAGGGTAAAATTAAAAAGTAGAAGCAAGTACAAGAACTCCATCTCCAGATCCCTTGAGACTTCATGGTTGCTGCATTAAGGAAGGTGTTCAGGCATTAGCAGTAAATGAAAGTGATGTCAGGCCTTCCATCTGGAAAAGAAAAAAAATGGAATTATAGTTTTTAAATACGAGGAAAGGAAAGGAGAAGACAAAGAAGAAAGGCAGAAGTTGTCCAGGGAGGTCAGTGTGACAAGTGATTGATTTCTGTAGTGAAATAAATCTATAAGAAAATGCAATGGCCTCATGCATATAAAACTGGATCAGTAGGATCAGCTGAACTCTGTAAATTTATTTCTTACCAATTTAGTATTAAACAAAAGCCAAATTTTACCTGGAGGAAAATATAACTAAAAAGCATTTTAAGTGCCATTTTCTACCTTGTTGTATGCAGTGGTCCCAAATGGATCTCCATCCTGTAGTAAACTTACTGTTTAAAAACCAGAACTTTAATATCTGGAGGCTTTTGTTTATTTGTTTATTATGTGTGGTGAGAGTCCATAAATGGCATGCAGTTACTGGCAGCAAAGTTGCAACATCACAATGTTTTGAATGGAGAGAATGAATTTGGGTAGAGATGTAACTGACACTGATGCAACATATACTGATGGAAATAATACTGGAGTATTATTTACTCCAGTATTAGGAGTAAATATAAGAGTGATTTAAAAAAAAAAAAAAATGTTGGTTCAGAATGTCATCTTTAATTTACCTATGCCAATTTCTATACATTCTGTTTTAATCTGAAATAAATGTATAGAGAAAATATATCTGTATTTTGCTGCATGCTGCTGGCAGCTCATATTCTAAGTAGGAAAATTTGTATTTCAGACTTGAAAATGTGGAATGTGCCTGCATATGAATAGTTGAAAAAGTCATAGTAAAATGAATAAGCCGATTCAGAAAGCAAGTGCTTTTACTGCTACCTTGTTGTTGTTATTAGCATAATTGTGCTTGAGAATGTGGAAACATCAAAATGCTCATTTTCAAATCATAAAACATAATGTTAGCTTATTTAGTCCATCTTTTTGAAACTGAACATTGTTTTCTGCACCTGTTTAGCAGGTTTTATATCTTTTAAGTGAATTAAGAAAACAGAATTTCTCTTTTTCCCTAGGCAGCCTTCTAACAATGTAGTAGATAATCAACTTTTGTTTTTCTATGCTCAATTTCACTCCATTACTTCTGTTTATACACAGTCCCATCAGATACATAATTATTTTGTTTCTCTTTTGGATTTCTTTTCTTTCAACATGATTGATATGAAGTATTTGCATTTCACTGAATATCTGTATTTTGGTTTGATTTTTCAAAACTTCTCTTTTATCTAGGTTATGTCTAATTTTGTTATTTCCAACATACAGTTCCCCTCCTTTCATTCTTCTTATTTAGTTTTTGCCCTTACTGGTGTTTACCACAATTGCAAATGTGAGATTTATCATCTGGAGATTTAATTAAATTGCTATTTAACTTTTCCTCCAGATCATTAGTAAAGCTACTAAATAAAAGCTGGTACCTTACACTTCAGTACATTGTCATTTATTGAAATATTTTCTCTCATCATTCAGACAGTTTTCAAATATATGATAGTTCACATAATGATGCAGGAAGTTCAAGAGTTTAGCAAGTGTTTAGGTAAACTTTGAGATAATCTATTGAATTACCTTTGCCTACTGCAAGTGATATGTTAGATACAAATTTTAAAATATCAGTGAGGATCTTGTGTATCTACAGAGCAGTTTTGGAATCTTATTTTTGTGTAAATACTACATAATACTAGCCAGATACAACAAATCTATAGCTTTATAATAGGTTACTGACAGTTGGTGATACTCATCTTTAAACTGAGGGTAAGAAAGGGTTTCTTGGACCTCTGACAAGTCCCCAAAGAGAAGGGAAACATTGCAAATCCACAAGCAACCAGCACAAGAAAATGCTTCAGAGGAGATAGGTAGCATCAGAGGCAGGGTGGCTTTGACTTAAAATTGTGAAGGCTGGGTATTCCAGCTGGAGGAGAGACTTTTATCTGATGAATTAATGAAATAGTTTCTGCTCTGAAATAGGAAAAAAAAAAGATGGAGGCTTCAGTGGGTGAAAATCTTACAATACTCTTAAAATAATCACTGATATCTCTGCTACACAAAAAAAATGAAACTCAGTAGTAACAACATTTTTCAGTCTATAAAACTTTACAGTTGTGATTCATATACCATACCTGTTCATCAGAAATGACTGTACAAATGAGTAAGCTTCCTATCTTGTTTTAAGTAGATATATATGAAAGCATTTGCAATAATCAGCTACTGTAGATGAAATTTGCATCTACAGTGTCATCATTATGACACTGGACATCTCCACTCACCAGCAAGTAGTATGTGTGAGTTGAAGCCATCTCAAGCCCTCCTCTCTCCGAAGTTCCTTTATTGTTTGTTCAGGATTTATGCTCGATTTGGGGATGACCACATGCCCACTTACCTCATGCTGGTCTGGCTAATCTCAGGTAGACATTCACATTTTTTCTGATAAACTCGGTAAGAAGCAATTAATGGCTATGACTCCTTATCTACAACCAACCCTCGAGTCCACTTTGTGCTGAGATAGTTAGTTCTGTGTGCATCCAGTGCAGTAGGGGATGCATCCTACAGCATTCCTCATGGGACATCTCACTCTCATAGTCTTCTTCCATTGTGGGGGTTATTGGTTGGTCACACACATACATTAGAATTTTGAGTTAACAACAGAGGGATGCTCTGCTATGTGTGTGCTTATGTATCAGTATTCATCCTTAGAGCATTTTTTAAAAAACATTTAATACTTTCTTCTAGTATCTAATGATTATATATTATAGTTCTGGTTTTATTTTTTGCAATATGACATTTCTGACTCTTCACCAACTAATATCTAGTTAGGCCAATTTATAATGCTTTAAGAAAAATGTCTAAGCTTATTGATAGTTTTAATTTTCTTATACTTTGATCTGTTTTTGCATGCAAAGTTTATCTTTTGATTAATATTGTCTTAATAACTGTAGTTCACAAGGATAGTTTACCTAGGTGTAATAATTCATTTCATCTGAAGGCACTGTCACTATTATGAGAATGAGAGTGAACCTTTTCTGGAGTACAGGATAATGTTGTAATCTTACAGGTGGAAAAAAATGAGGTTCTGTGGAAGTGTGATTTAACCAGTTCATTCACAGAAAGTATAACCATTGGAAAAACTTAGGTTTTTTAGATGTAAGTTTAGTTTTTATGGTTCTGTTCAGTTAACAAAGATGATCATTCTGAGTATTTTTTGTTTTGGACACCTTTTTTTTTATTTTTGGAAAAAAAATATTCCAAGGCTTTCATCTGAAGATACTGAAATGCTTTACAGGGATAACTGATCCCTCTAAGCTGATCCTTTATAGAGATAACAGAGATCTGAGGTGAGGAAATTACTTAGTTAATAATTTAAAAAAAAATACATTTTCAACAGTACGAGCAATAAGCAGAAGAGCTTTGACTGTTCAAAAATCGCTGCTGCATCGGCTTCGGTTATCTCTAGCATACATAGTCATCTGTGAAAATGAGCATAGATATGAGTTATGTGACGAACAGAGATAAATGGTTAGCATTACAGTTAGTATTTTCCATTAATATTCATTATGTCTTAATTAGAATAATAAGAAATATGTGTAAAGGAAGAGGCTAGCATAGATCATTAAAATTACATGCTCTTGTTTCTCTAGCATTTAGTTATCTAGTATCTATTACTATTAGTTATTATAGTTATCCAGTATCTATTACCACTTAGTATTTATTAATCTACGATAATTTAGTATTTAATTATCTGTTGTTAGATACTATTCTTTACTCAGAAAAAAAAAAAGGAGAAAAACGCAGCATGTACTTAGGAAGAAGCTTTTGAAATACATGTATTTTGATTTTGGTAATACAACCAGCATTGAAAGTTACCTGAAATGGCCTGAAGTTGATGTATTTGTAGGCCATAAAAAACACCACCAAATTTCACTTTTAAACTCACCACCCTCTCTTTCTTAGATTGATGCACTATTTGGAATTAAATGCACAAAGGCAGTGTTCGATCTCGTTCAGATTACATCACCTGAGGATATTCCTTCAATGTAGCAGTCTGTCCTGGGGATTTTGTAATGTGCCTCTTGTTTAAATGGATGGAATCTCACTCAAATACTGGGTTTTATTTGCTGTACAGTTCTTTCCAGGGCATTCTCAAATAAACATTTGAGGTTGAAGTGCTCACTGATATATCTAGAACTGGACAGTAGCAGCTCCACCCCACAGAAGTTGGCTCCAGTACCTCTTTAATTCGCTATTGGATTCCTAGCAGAAGTCATTGGAACTGCCTGCTGCAGTGTCAGCAGTCCAGTCTATATTAACAATATGTAGCCTGTGACTTCTTTGTATTTGATAGAAGCTTCAGAATAGTGCTTAAAAATGAGATTTCTTTTACACATTAGTTTTTCCTCTTTGGTAATTGGAGTGAGAGACTTTTTGTTTTTGATATCCTTATGAGCGTCTATCAGCATGGCATCTAAAAGTGAAACTCATTGCTTTTATTTTACTAATGAACTGCTCTGTAAACTGATGAATATAATTTGTATAATGAGTATTTGCTGCTTTTATATGTTAATGATAATATTGATTTAATGGAATTACTACAGCAAGTAATAAATGCTGTATGAAAAGAAAGGCAATGCCCCATAAAGAAAAAAACAGTTAATTTCATGTAGTTCTATCTGTGCTTCTTTAGGATGTTTACTCCAGAGAAAGTGAAGGAGAAAGCAGAGAAAACAAATAGTATGTGATGAATTATAATAAATACTTGTATAAGTAGGATAATTATCATAGAATCCTTAAGGTTGGAAGGGACCTCTAGAGATCATCTAGTCCAACCCCGTGCTCCAGCAGGGACACCCAGAGCATGAGGCACAGGGTGGCATCCAGGTGTGTTTGGAAGATCTCCAGAGAAGGAGACTCTACAATCTCCCTGGGCAGCCTGTTCCCTCCCTGTTGAGAAATTTTTCCTTAAGTTCCTGTGGAACATTTGATGCTTCAGTTTGTGGCCATTTCCTGTAGTGCTATTATCTGTAATACTGACTCTTCACAGTTTATTTAGCTCTATATGCTAGAAGTTCCTTTTGATTTTACTCAGTGATGTCATCTGTCATACAGATTTTCTCTTGAATGTAACTGTACTGTGCTTCACACAGAAGGGTGAATTGCCAAGGTCTTCCCATAAGCCATATGCCACTTCCCATAAGTGACAGTTAAAACAATACCACTTTTAGCCTTTCTGCTTCTTGATCATGCCACATGTAATAAAATATGCTTCTGTCTGAAGCCTGCTTTATGTGAAAGGAGAAGGGAGTAAGAAATTTCACATCTCCTTATGCAAGAAGGGAGGAATATTTTTGTTTCTTAGTCCATGCAGTAGAACAGCCTCCAAACTGGGCTGACAGGAGAGAGATACAGGTGACAGCAACTAAATCCTGAGAAGTAGGCTAGTCCATACCAAAGGGATGGGAGAGAAAATGGGATAGTATACCGATTTTCGGGAGTAGACAGGAGTATTCTGCTGTGAAATACCAACGGATTCTTTTTATCAGTAGCCAGTAGAACTCTGTATTGATGTATAAGGATGTTTTCAGTATGATACTAGAATTCTGGCCACTGAGAGAAAATTTATTTAAAGCAAAGGAAGGTAGTGTTTTTGAAACCTTTTTGTCAAATGCTAGCTACTAGTTCTCCAATGGATCACAGTGCCCAAAATGTACTTTTAGCCAGTGATCTTGTGTCAAAGCTTAAACATACTAAGATCCTCTTTAAGGAAATGTATTGATAGAATCAGTCTCTTTCTAGATCAGAAGATATAACAGAAATGAGAAGAAGTAGTAAAGAAACTCTTTTGAAAACACTGAAAAAGCTAAGCAATATGCTCAAAGTGAAGGAGAAGAACATGAGAAAGATAAATGTCAGACTACTGTCTTTTATTTTTTTTTTAACATGTTAATAGGGAAATCTGGACAATTCAACAGGAAATGGTGAGAGTAGTTAAAATGGCAAGGGAATTGCTAACAAGAAACCTGACATGCACAGCATCTGGAAGCAGCTTGAGCAATTAACATAATAAATGTTAAAAGAACAGACAATTTGGAGAAACTCTTAAGAAAACAGGGAGAAAGGAAAAACCTGAAAAATTCACTTACCACAGATATAATTACAGCTTGTGAAGTGTTTGATGGTGGAAAACCATATCACCTTCCATACCAGCAGGTATGGAAACTTTTGGTTGAATTTTGGCATGATTTTAAGGGGCAGTGGATTTGCTAAATATTCCTGGTTCAAAATCCTGAAACAGAAAGTTGAGTGCATCAAGGGAAAATGCAAAAGCCTATTAAAAATTCTTATGACTAAAATTAATAAAAGAGAAATGTTTAGATGTATTTTCCAAATAAGGAGGAGAAGGAGTAAATCTAATGCATGAGAAAGGAAATGAGTAAATTGCTTAAATCAGAAGTAAAAATAGCCTCAAAAGACTTTATTAACAGAAATGATAAAAATAATCCATATTATTCTATATTCAGAAGGGTGAATATTTTAGCTGAAAGCAAAACAATATTAATACTTGAGATTCATGTCCTGCACTACTGCTTTTGATATGCTAAGTGTGTCTTTATTAGTAAATTCAGTTGCATCTTAAAATGTGTCCTCTTCTATCTCACTGTTAACAGTTGGGCACTCACTGTTTCTTAAATAAGAAGTAAGTAAAAGTTCTCATGTATTTGGTAGACAAGTAACTGAGACAAAAAGAAAGAGGAAACGACTTACCCCTAAATATCGATGATGGAGCTGACCACAGTGCCTGCCTGCACGCGCTGCGGGTCATTGCTGGTCCCTGGCGCTCCCCAGGGCTTGCGTGGAGCCTGGCCGCTGGAAAAGAGCAATTCAGTGACCTGCTGCCAGCCGATAGAACAGCTGCAAAACCAGTTCCATGGAGCAGGAACAAAAGCCTTTGGTATTTCAAAGGACCTTAAGTCGATTGACCTGCGTACAGAAAATAGTGTGACAATTTTAACCAACTTTTTCAGATACCACTTTTATTTCCATGGAAGTACATTTGAAAAATTTTTGTTGATGATCATAACTACCTTGCTTAGATTATTCTGAAAGAAAAAGAAAACTAGCGCAAAAGTTAGATGAACTATGTGTAATCATTACATATAAGGATCATACTACGTACTCTTTCCAGTGTATTTTCCATTGCAGACTCAGAGTATTTTTAAATACTACATAAGATGAGGTCTGCGGTTTTAATTGGCTTTATAAATTTCCTTTGAGAATCTACCTCGTACAACTTTTTCAGTTCCCTGTGTGCACCTGGCATAACATCCAGACAGTACTGAGCAGTTGAAAGTGCTTAAAATGTTATTAATTTAATGTGGTGGAAACTTCAGTCCTCAGTTCCAGAAAACAGCTTGGTAACACGTTTTACAGATGTGGGTCTAACTGATGATGTTTTCTTTCATTTTTACTGGACGACGCAACAAATTAATGTGAAACTGCATATTTTTAGTGTACCATTTTACATATTTGCATATTTCTTCAGCTAGAAACTCTGATTTCAGGCTTGTTTTTCTCAGTGTCTTTCACAATTAGAAGAACATGTTTCTTTGAGTTTCCTCATTTGCATTAAATCTGGTATCTTAATCTGTGGGTTGACTTCTGTTATCCCAATGGACAGTATAGCCACAGCAAATTCTTGCCTTGCATCTGCTTATTTCAACATATGCTTCTTTTATGCATTTGGTATGTACAGACATTTCGTACATTGTGACTTACTTGCTTTTAATAGTAAATTCTGCTATGATAGAAAAAATGTAGGAGGCTGTTTGAGGTTTGCCTTTATATTTTAGTGGTTTTGCATCTGTAAAATATTGGCTGCTTATTTCTTGTTTTTTTCTTAGAGATCTGGCTGCAAGGAATTGTTTGGTCGGTGAAAGCAACGTTTTGAAAATAAGTGATTTTGGCATGTCTCGTCAGGAAGATGATGGAGTATACTCATCTTCAGGCTTAAAGCAGATTCCTATCAAATGGACTGCTCCAGAAGCTCTCAACTATGGTAAGAGTCGTCCCTTATCTTCTTGCAAACAACATAAGATGTGAGGAATTACACCGTGAGCAGTATTTTAGCATATATTCTTCTTCCTCATATCCTGCTCAGAACAATAAATGTTTAAAAGAACTACATAAGGCTGAAATATTAAATTGCATAAAATAGTATTTTGTCTTCAAACAGAATGAAACAGCAACATCAAACTTGTTACTGATTTAGCAACAAAATAGTGCTTTAGTTAGGCTGCTGACATGTTGCAGTTGACTACCTAGTCAGTCACCTAAATCAAAATCATTAACAAAATGAATTGCAAGTTCTGTGTGTAATAGTTAATTAATTGATTGTAGTTAATCTGGCAGTAGTTCATCTAGTATTTTTTTCTAAATGGGAATTGATAATAGTAATCTAGTATTAATCTAGTATTTTTTCTAAAAGAGTAAAAAAAATATTCCAGAACATTTAATTAGAGAAACCACTGTATGAGGGAAAAATAAGGTCACATTTTTTTTTCAATAGTAGCTGTTCCTAACCTGCATTTTTATATATTGCTATTCTATTGTTCTGGAGATGTGGGGGGAAAAATCTAATATTTTAGATTTAAGCAAGTGGTCCACCAAGTGTGGGTAGTAGCTTCAGATCAAAAATAGAAGCTACCAGATTCTACTTTTTAGTTGGTAGGTGGAACCTGAGAAATAAAGTGAAGTAAGCTGTGAATAAGGAGCGTATTAAATGAACGTCATGTATTGAATGCAGTTCTCTAAAGCAGTTCTCACCTCTTAAATCTTAAATCTTTAAGTTTCTTTAAATATTTCTCCCATCTTTTAAAACTTGATATGCTGTAGATAATATTCACATTAATAAATTCTGTACAAGTTATTTATATATACACACACATATATTTGATATATAATGATATATAATCCACTTTACCACACCATATTAAGCCCGGGGTAAACTAGCTTTTGTGACACCCTTTTTTATTTATTTATTTTATTTATTTTGACCTTAGCTTTTTGGACATCTTTACAGGAGAGGAAACAATTTATTAGCATTTCCTAAGGTGCATGAGCCAGCTTTTAAATGATCTTTTGCCAGTTTTTGGAAAATAACCTGAAATATTTGTTGATATGCTTAGCAGTGCAATATTTAACTTTAACCATGTTTTGCAAGATTTCTTGTTTATTTTTCATGAAGCATTCAATTTCTGTCCCTTGATAAGTACAAGTAAAAATAACTGGTTTGTTTTTTACCATCTTAATTATACAGACATAAGTGTTATGGCAGTTTGTGTGGGTAAGGTTCAGATTTCTTAAGAATACTGGAATGAGACAGAATTCAATGTGCAATATTTCAAAACCAGATGATAATCACTGGAAGTACTGGATGTATCAGTTTTTAATGGAAAATTTAAGCCTTATAGGAAAATTAACAGCAGGGTCATTACATGAATGATACAGTGCAAAAAGGCAAAGTTCCTTTTTTTAGTCACTTCTGGATTTTCTTTATATAACAAATGAGTATAGTCACCAAAAATTAAACAAAAAGACAAAATATAAGTTGGGAATTACAGAAAATACATTAAGTCAAGTGATAAAGGAGCAGTGTCTGAAATCATGAATAAAGTCTTGATCCTATCTGAGTTTATGGAAAACTTAAGCTATGGTTCAGTTTGTAGTGTTCAATGCCATTTCATCTCATTTTTTATTATTATTATTTATATATATGGGAGCTACAAATGAAGAAACTATTTTAAAACTACTTCTTAAAACTACATACTTAAAGCAGGGTATGGAGTTGTTATGTGTCCTGTTACCTCTGTATTAAAAAACATGCTTTCAATGCATATTTTTTTCTAGTACATTTTTTCAATTCTTTGTAACATTAATAAATACTGCACTTGTTTATGAAAGAGCATGCCCTTTTTTGCCTAGATGTTGTCATACTGGGAAATATATAATCGTGCAGAACTTATACTTTCTTTTAAACAAAACTAATCACTCCTCTTGTATCTACTGAATAACTTTAATGAAAAATGTTAAATTACTAGATACTAAACTGAAGAGAGTTGATATATAGACAAGAAAAGTAATCTTACTGCAAACGACATAGTGAATGTCAGTAATTACTGTCTGCTAGGCATACAATCTAATGTCACTCAGCTGGAAATTGTATTTAGTTTAAGAACAAACTGAACTTTCTGATGACAGAACAGTCGTCAGAGTACCAACTGTCACACACCTACGTGTATTCTCCTTTTCTCTACCCTAAGTGAAGAATACTGGGATTTCACTGGTTAGCTGAGAATCTGTCACAAGCAGGAGAGTTATAGAGCCATTCTGGAAATGCAGCAGAAGGAGGGGCAAGTGACATAAGTTGGCCGGTTGGTTTGTTTAATGCTCTATGTTGAACAAACAACACATTTGAAAGAACATGTAAATATTGAAAGAACATGTAAAAACACTTACAGAATGTAACAAGATATACAACTGTGGAAACTGCTAAAAGAAATGTAGAAAATGGATTTTTAAGGTAATATTTTCATATGTCCTTCTGCAAAAGACTACAACCTGTCACTTTCATATACCATGTCCTTAATGTGAATCCAGTCCTGCCAAGAGGTGTCCTTTTATCCTAGTAGGCTTTCATTCTGCAGTGGGCTTTGAAATTTGATTATCTGGATTCTGCCATATACCTGAAGCATATTTGAAGATAACAGAACAAGTAGACCAGATTTTTTGTTTAAACTGATTGGTCATGTCATTCTTCAAAGTACAAATTAACAGTTGAAACTGCTGTTAGGTAGTTTTCTTTTCAGAGTGTAGCTTCTCATAGATGCTGTCTTTGCAATTAATTCCATTGCTTTGGGTTCTTCTGAGAACACTAATTGCCCAGCTATATTAAGTAGTTGGAAAAGGTATTTTAAAAACAATATCTTCAGAATTGCAGCAGCAACTGTAAACTAGAAAGCAAAAAGAAAAGTTGACATTCTTCTGTCCTTTTACATTAGGAGAAAAATATTTTTGGACATCAAGTGTCAAAGAAATTCTTGACTTGCATGGAAAATAACCAGCTTGGTGAGATACTCTCAGACATGTACTACTTTCAGTAACAAGTCTATCTGCCAAATTACAGAGCTTTGTAACCTTATTTTATTCCTAACAATAATAAGTTAATTTAGATTTGTCATTTGAAATACAGGAGGCGATAATATCTGAACAATGTTCATTAGGAGCTACAGCTTTCTTTCCTTTAAAGCCTGAAAAAATAATACCTCTATAAAAAAAAATGTGTCCATAATTATCTAAAACATGGATTACTCTAAGAAAATAATGTGTAAGTCAAGTCTTTGTTTTTCTCTCTTTTCCTTAGGGCGATACACATCTGAGAGTGATGTGTGGAGCTTTGGCATCCTTTTATGGGAGACCTTCAGTTTAGGAGTGTGCCCGTACCCTGGGATGACCAACCAACAAGCACGTGAACAAGTGGAGAAAGGTACTTATTTGCAGGAAACAGATGCTATACAGATCCATAGGGATGTCAGTACATACAGTATAAAAACTAAAAAGAAATAATACAAAATATATGTAGCAGCTTTAGCAAAAATATTAGACTATTACTAAGCCTTGCTTTTTGGAAGTAGTGTGGTTTGTTCATTACCAGCTTTCACAGTACAGGAACTAAGGGAACAGAACCAAAACTTCCATGGGTAGCTACACCCTCAGATTTAGGAAATAAATCTAAGCATGATGCTGCCCTGTATCTGGGGAATTTACCATAGCTAACTTGAATGTTATTGGTAGCTGAGCTTAGATTAGTCAGCTCAAATGGGTAGTATAGTGAAACCTTTGTTCATATTACAGTCATGTAAAATTTACACTCAAGGTTTTTATGCAGTGATCTTGAACTGTCCCAATATTTTTCAGATTTGTCAATGTGTATAATTTTTCAACACTAAAAATTTTTCCCTTTACCAGGATATCGAATGTCAGCACCGCAAAAGTGTCCAGAAGAAATTTATAAAATAATGCAGAGATGCTGGGACTACAAACCTGAAAATCGGCCAAAATTCAGTGAGATTCAGAAAGAGCTATCTTCCATCAAAAAGAAAGTGACATAGTGATAAACTAGTGCCAAGCTCGATCTGCGGGACTTTATTTTCCAGTGAAATGTTTTCCCCCACAAACACTATGCGTTTTTACAACATTACTTGCAATATTCTTCTAAGGTTACTTTAAAATTAACTGTTTTTTATATGCAAGTGTATCACCTTGAATGATGTCCACACCTGCATTTAAGACATATTCTGCCAAATGCTATATATTCAGTCACAGTAATATTGTCATTTAGGATACATGTAAATAGAAAAGCACATAATATAGAATTAAGGGACTGTGGCTTCTATCTATTTTACAGTAGGTAACTACTAGTGACATTTTTCACAGGTTTTCTACTTCATACTGTGTTCTCATTCTGTTATCCCTATCTCAGCTATCAACGTCAATGGCACTCTGATGTGGTGACTGTTATACATGATGGCCTTAAAAACGAAAACAGGTTTTGACAAGTATTTTATCTTGAAACTTTTGTATGTTTTAAATTCTTTCTGCAACTGAACAGTATTTCCAAATGATACTTTGTTTTAAGGATGATGGTCAGTTAAGATTCCACATACAAATGTATTTACTAAACAGTGAAGAGTTTCTACAAGAATTTTGTCTTGTAGAAAATGGAATTACATCTGCATTTCTCACACATTACCGCAAATACTTCTTACTTTGAATATGATTTATGTAAACTACTGCTTTTTTTCCCTTTGAATCAAGCAGAAATAAGTAATTTGTCTCCTTTGCAATGACCTATGTTTATTTAAGTAACAAAAAGGCTAAACTCAAGTTTGACTATACATACATCACTAGAAAATGCTGCAAATCACCTGCCCTCCAAAGATGCACACATGTAGAAAAAAAGCCAGCAACAAGGTTTACTAATGTTTGCAGCATGTAATAGATAACCAATTGCATTGATTTTAAAGAAGGAAAGAATGTGGATTGTTGATTTCCCTTGGATCCTGTTTGTTTTTCCTTCAATTTATTATGATTTTTGGCATGCAGCTGGAGTCTGCAGAAATGTAGGCAAACTGAAATACATTCCATGCATCATGTCCAAAGAAAAGACAACTTCTCTATAGCATATGAAAATTGTTCACAAAACCAAAATAAGGAAGTATATCTTAAGCCTCTGGCAGGCTGAACAAGGCAGAATAGAAACATTAACCTTTTTAAGTTTCTTAAATTGTTACAATCAGAATTTAAAATACTGGGGAGAAGAGAGCTATAAATGCCACCAGGAAGGAAAAAGCTTGTATAAAATTAACATTTCTCCAGACAGAATGAAGACGCAGCAGTCAAAAGAGGAAAGGTACAGTTTCTTATTACAGTTCACGGTCTTGTTTGTAACTGGGAGTATTTTCTAGGGCTCTGCACAGAGATAGGAACAAGTTGCAGCATCCTGGTCTGAGTTCCAGAGTTAAGGTGCTTAAACTTTCTCTAGGAGTTAGCTACAAATTATCAGGTCAAGGGAAGTCAGTTGCTGCTAGTGCAAGTAAGAAACAGGAGACTGAAAGTAACGCAGCAGCTACAGTGTTTATATCGGCCCTATTTCACTGGGACAGGGGAGCTGTGATGTAGCAAAGTGTGGCTGCCTTGCATTTCTCTTGCTAGTAAGGTGACTTTCTATTGTCCACGGCATTTTTTGCTCTTTAAAGTGTATTTGTGGTGGTAGTGAATGGTAATGTTTAAGGGCTGTGTGTGACCAAAATATGTATAGTCCAGAAGAGTTTTTTTCTGTTACATTGAGGTTAGTGTCCAAATAAAGCAGCAAACAAACACGCTGGAGCACATTACCTTCATTTGAGGTGGGACTGTTCACAGCCGAGTACAGGGAATGGTGAATGCTTCTTGCCTTCCAAGTGGATTTTTTTTTAATTGGAGTTAAGGAGCAAGTACATAGTCATGAAGATCTAGCACTTGAAAATTTTAGTGGCATAGATTTTGATTTCCTTTTAAGCATGTTGGACATACTTTCTACTATACTTAGCAGCCCAAAGATAACTTTCAGAGAGCAATGGGAAACTTTTTGTCAGATTGTATTCTTTTAAATATTACACAAAGCTTGTGCCTTAGTATGGTAACATAAATACAAGTATACTAAGATTCAAGGAATGTGCAACAACATTTGGAAAAATCCAAGTTCCAAATCCAAGAATCACTCAACTGCAAGTCCTTATCTATGCACCACTAAAGTCTGTAAGGACAGCAGTGTCTTTTCATGGCAACATTCCTTGAAGAATCATTATTCTTTTTCTATAATAGACGTTATTTATGTCAGCAAAAAAATACTATTTGTTTGTCTTATACTATCGGGACATCCTGATTTTCACATACAGATAAAAACTATTGATGTTTTACTATTAAATAGTTATTCATGTGCTACATCTATTTAAAATGAAAGGCTTTTAAAACATGGGATATCTAGAGCAACAACAAGGTATTATTATTATTATTCCTGAAATAAGCATCAGTTTAGTTCAAAAATAGCAACTCCTTGGGAGATGACCAGAATAAGTTTATAGGTATAGTAAATTTAAACACAGGTACAAATCTCTCAGATTATTTTACATGTTTTCTTATCATCTGTTTGGCAGTACATGTGGCATAACATGCTTGTCATATCTCAGTAGTAATTACTTTAATTTTACACTTTATGCCAAGTATGCCTATAGATACTGCTTTTTAAGTTTTGTAGACTTAGTGCAGGGGAGTTCACAAACAAAACTGCCATATGATGAAATGTAAAAGCTATATATGTTATTCAGGAACCAGAGCTGCCAAATCACCTTCTGTGGACTTCTTAATGGCAGTGCAAAACTTTATTCAAACCTTGAAAATAGATACTGGTTATTTGACCTGTTTGTTCTGTATTCTGTGTATTGTAAGGCAATTACAAAGAAAGTGGACTAATTCTCTTTTGCAAGTGCCATGTTTCAGGTAGGTTCTTGCATCAGGGCTGTGCAAGCCAGGGGAAATCTAGGGACTTCTAAGTTGTTTAGTCTGTTAAATGGAGGAGACTCTGAGCTTTGGAAGGATCAGTTAGGAATACAGAGAATTCTGTTTCATCTTTTTCAAGGAATTTACTATTTAAAGAAACATTAATATATTCACACTTTTCTTTTTTCATCCATGTCTTTGACCACCTTTTATGCTTGCTGAGATGCTACAAGCACGTCCCTAAAACTTCCTACAAAGTTACAATTTCATTATACTCTCCCTATGATGAAGTTACTGTCAAAAAAAAAAAAAAGTTTCCTGTCCAAAACTGAAGGCTTTGAATGTGTTCTTCCCACCCAAGAGCATTTTCTGAGACATCTTTTTGCACAGACACTAATAACAATGGCTTGTGAGGCTCGTTTTCAGTATTCTTAGTGTCACCCCCTCTACAGGGCACTGCCATTTACAGCTATGAAATATTTGGAGAGAAATTAGCATCTAAATAGTGTCATCATATGTGATACTTCAAGAGAAGTAGTTGTGAAAATAAGTGACTGTGATAAATATTGATAACTTATAAAAATAGAAGGGACAAAACTAGTTCAATACCAACTGTTTTTTAGGCACTTTGTAACATTTTTATAACTAAGTATAAAATACTTTGCTATTAAAATAAGAGTTCACTAGTTAATTATTTTTTCTCAAGCGCAGGAGGGTATGTGTTAATGCTGGAAGCATTCTTGCTAGGAAAATCAGCATACTGTAGAGGGAGGAATACTTCATCTACCAAGGTGTATTTTCAAAAAATCTGTTCACATAGTAAAATCACATTCCACAATATAGGAGTTTACTTAGTAACTTGAAGGCAGAGGTGGAAGTCCACTATTCCTTAACTTCAGAACTACCATCACTTTTTAACAGTGAGCTAGCAAAAGTGAGCCACTATTAAGAGTTTTATCTTTCTTTGGCAGAATGGCTGTAATAAATATTGGGTCCTAAAATTCTCCTCAGTAAAACCTGTACAAGAAAAATAGGTCAACCTCAGAAACCTATCAAGTCTCTATAAGAGAAAAAAAAAGAATATTTTTTTCAAGTTTAGACTAGAAATTTCTAGTTGGATTGCTTTCCTATTCTGGGATTATTCTGTATTTTCTCCCTAAAAGCTAAGGAAAAATTTTAAAAGGTAAAAATTGCAAGTTGAAAACAAGGATCCTTTCTTGCATCATATTTTGAAGAGTTTTGCCACTCTTTCTGCTGAGGCATTTGTGCTTCCGAGCTGCACACACTTTTCAGCACTGCCTATTAATGCATTATTAGGAGCCAGCTTCACTTTCAGACCAATAAAGAGAAGAGCGTTTCACCTACAAGATAGAGTTGTAAGTCAAAACTGCAACTTAGAGTTCTTTGAAATCCCAGGTTCAGAAATTGCATTCATCACGGTTATTGTACTGGGCATCATGGATTGATATTGGCTATATTATAAATTATCAGCTTTTTGAGAGGATTACAGGTTAGTACTAAGTATTAGATGACATCACCAAACTTGTTAATCCTCCAGAAAACATTCATTTCCCTAAAAAAGTAATCCCTGTTTTTGACAGACTGTTATCAGTGCGAGGCCTCTTCTGTTTTATCGTATTTTACATCTTATAACTAGCCTATTCTGTTCCTGTGTGATTCCCTGATCAGATTTTATTACCATTGGCTTCATACTTACGCACGTGGTATTTTCTCTTCTTATCAAGAGCAGGAGAGAACACAAGTAATGGGTCAACAAACAGAGGCCTCAATCCTCAGCTAAAAAGCTGCTTTCCTGTTTGCAGAGGATGTGGAATGGCTCATAAACCAAGCAGAATCCATTGTGAAAGACACCAACCTTGAGCCACATCTCCCCATAAAAGATCTTGCCAATTTCTGAGAGTGGAGGAAAAGTAAATGGGTTAAGGGGCATGGAAAATATATAATAAATCAGGAGGGAATAAATAAATAAGGAGATTTAGTACAAAAAAGACACCGCAGTGCAAGCATGCCTTCATTCCTCACTGGTATTTTACCCCCTCTTAAGACCAGATTGTGCAATTTGAGAGTAATGACATTTTATCATCATTTTCAAGAATGATCAGAACATGAACTTTTCATTTTCTCCTGCTCTTCTCTATTTTTCCACTAACAATCCTTTTTGATGTATACATCAAAGTAAGATAAGTTTTTAAACCAACATACTTTTGCAGAAAATTCACGTTCTTTTTCTTTTCAGAAGAAAGAATTAACAGTTCTCTTTTAAGTTTCATTCATCTCACCATGAGAATGTTAAATCTGTTAAGCCAGAGTCATACTAAGGGATTTGGCCTGGCTTCAGGAAATGCTTCATATTTTTAGATGTTCCTCTGCAGAAATAATATTATTGAGTAGATTGGGGATGAAAACAGAGCTATTAGCATAGGAGTAGAAGCTACATATTGTAGCTTCAAATGAAGAATTGAAAAAAAAAGCGCAATTTGATTCTAGAAACCAAGGTTTTTCTTTTTTTATCTATAAGATAGATAAGCAAGAGTGATTTATGAATGTCAGCCTAACTATTGATCTGATAAAATAGGAATGCTCAAAGAAATATATTTACTGTTCTGTCTAAGGGAATGCTATCTCTACCAGTAGGCAAAATTTACTATATTGCACCTGTAATGTTCTTGTATGTAAAATTCTAATTGAATGTCTAAGTCTAGCATTTGATTGTTGCTTCTGAATTCTTACATTTTCAAGTTGTGTTTTAGAACAGCAGCTATTTTAGAACACTGTTTATTTTGGACATCATTTAAGAAGGACTTAAATTTGAATTTTTAGAGGGTTGCAGGGGGGATGTGAAGGACCAGTGAGACTACTGCCTAGACTCTTTGTTATTTTGGAACTCCCTCAGATTATAATAGAGTGGTTCATTTGTAGATCTCAGATTATTTGGCCTTCTCTAAATTGGAAACTATTGGCTGTACTTAGAAAAAATGAGTAAACTTCAAATACAGTTGACCAAGATCGTAGAGTGAAACTAGTATCAACTTGGCTTTGTGTTGATATATAAATATGAACTGAAGTATGTCTGTGACAGTGGATTGACTTAGGAAACTTGTTAAAAAACATTAAAAAAGGCTGAAAAAAGGTGTGCTAAATTGCCACTCTTTGGAACACTAAAAAGTGTTAGATCACCCATTATCTGAATTTCAGCTACATAGCTAATACCGCACATGCTTCTCCAACTGAAATACTGAATCAATTTAAGGCAATTATGATTTTTAAAAGAAAATCAGATCAGCGATCAATTTTAGATTTACATGGAGGAAGTAGTTTCCACACTAAAAAGTAGAGAGCCACACCATTGTCATTATAGTGCCAGCTCAGTCATTTTAGTCTTTGTTAACATGTAAGAAAATGAGCAAGTATTAAATGCAGTAGTAACACAAAATCCTTGGACTACTGCTACGCAAACTAGTTCTCTACGATCTTGTGCTTCAGTTAGAGAATAATCCATATGCCTGTTAAGGAGGGCTGCAGTAGCTAACAGCGTCTCCAAGCCTTCACGTCTTCCAGGCATCATTCTGTCACATCATTCCAGGCTGCTCATACCTTATATGCTCCCCTTTCGCTTCCTTCAAGAAAGTTACCTTTGTAAGATGAAGGTTCTGATCCATCCTTGGTTTTCTGTGACTGCAAAATATCATATTGGTGCTTATACCTTGATACCGGTGGAAATGAGTCTATGTGAAAACTGAAATAATTTCAAAGTCAAAATGAGGCACATAGTTGGGCATGCAGAGCACATCATGACTTGACCACAGTGTAAAGGACCCCACGAGCAGCCCTGTTCCCCAGTGCCTGGCGGTAACGCTGCACACATGCCACGTCCACCCCGTTGTGAGACTTGCAAAGGCAAACCAGGTGCTAAGGCAGTAAAGTCTGCAGGGTGCCTAATCTCTCAGTAGGCAACCTAGTTGGTATGCCTTAACAAACTTTACAATACTGGTGTTTCAAATAAGCCTTTTATATGTCTTAAACAGCTCTATAACTTGCACAGACTTTCTGCAATTAAATGTTTATATTTGACTTCAGTTCTGCAGAAAGGTAGAGCAGTACCTTCATTCCAGTCAAGTTTATCAGTGAAACTACTCAATTCAGGTTGCCACTTAGGTGCTTTCAGCCATAGGCATAGATGCAGCAAGGATGCTGCAGAGCGTGTCTTGCACGCTGTATGCTGTCTATTTATAACATGCTTATGCTCACTACAAAATCACCAATACATCCACTGAAGACTGAAAGTTTGCTGTATCCCCAGAAAGGTGAACAGCACATAACACCACATGTAAGTTGTAGTGCCTAAGGAGAGATGGTGACAACTGTTTTTTCTCTGTCAGTGTGCAGGCATAAATGACAGGAGATGACAGTGGGGACTCTGCATTAGCCTCCTTCCCTCCACCCTTTGCTTGATTGTGCTGCAGGTTCAGACTCCTCACAGATCGAACAGCTAGAACACCTCTGTGCCCACTTAATGTTATCATTACCTGTTACTAACAAATAAACTTACTTTTTCCACCGAGCTTCCCACCCAGTCTTTACTAAAATGCTAAAGACATGGAACAGGAAAAACTCACGGTCTCAGCTCATCGCACAGCAGACAGGCAGCTTCCTACAAAGAAAGCTCGAGTACTGAAAACCAAAACCCAGAATGTTTCATTCCCTTCTATTAAATGACCACATAGTTGTGTGCATATTCAAAGAAATCCAGGGGTGAAGTTTGAACTAACTGTTGCAGGGCTGCTGTGTTTCCAACTAAGAATTTTTCCTTCATGTGACTCTGGGAAATGGAGGGAAGGGGAATGTTGATGGAGAGGAGGTTGTTTCACTGGCTCACTAGCAAACACAGAGCTTTGATTCTTCTAACCTGAAGTGGGGCATGGATACAGTCTGCAAACACGTTTAGATTTCTTTTCCAGTTTGTGCCAAAGTATACGTACCAGCAAGTTTAGTATCAGGTAATGCACCTTTTATACTCTTTGTTTTTTTAAAAAATAATATATTTGTGAAACAAATCGGTAAAATGTAACACTGGAAATGGGTGCTTCTTCCCAAAAGTACACGTGTAAAAAAAAAAAAAAAAAAGACTTTTGTGAATTTATCTGGCTTTTAAGCAATTCTGAAATGATAACTATGTAAGACAGTTGTCAGTTTTCTGTCCTTTATAATTTTAAATCTGCATTTTAACTTTTATTTATTTGCCATTTTTATATACTTTAAAGTTTCACTGTTGAACTTAAGCTAACTTTTTATTTTCCTAGGCTGTTACAAAACCAAATTTCAGTATTCTTGTAAACTGCAGACCATTTCTGAATAGCCCTTTGTCTTCTTTGTTGGACCAGTTACCACTAATGAGTCTGCAGTACTGTTTTTACTGTAACCTTCCAATAAATGTAAAATATTTGTATCAAGCAGTCTTAATTTGATTTGATATTTACTGGATATATTTATTCCCTCGCTTTGCTAGCCAAGTCGAAGATCATCTCTAATAACACTGCTCTTGGGAATATTTCTTCTGCTCTTGGGAATATATCTTCTGTATTTCACAAAGAAACAAAAAAAATGTGTTGTAGGTTTCTGACATTAGCCAGAACTCTACTCATTGTCTTGTGACACTTGTGGATACCCTTTGTGCTTCTTAGAAATCTAAAGAGACAATAACCCACAGGGGACAAAGGGGACAAGGAGACTTGTCAAAACAGGTTCAGAAGTTGGGGGCTCGGCCTTGCAAAGCGCTGGACTTGGCTCTAGTTAAGTCCTTCCTTCGAGCTACAGCGATGTTCAGAACCAAGCAGGGAGGAAACACACATACCCTGTCCTTGGCCAGCTGGTTAAAATCCACCCCATTTCTACAGTCATTTCCTCCTAATGTAAAGGCAGTAACGTAGCAATATATCTAGTCTTTATTCTCTTTCTTTTTATACATGATATGAACTGTTTATATTTCTAAAAAGAAACCTTATTACTTAACTTTATTTACCATTTGGGTCTTAAAACAGTTTGTTTAAAGTCACCTAATACTTTCTTAGAGTGAAACCACTTTGAGTGTAAACTCATCCTCTGGATTTACTGGTGTGTGTTGAAACAGAAGACTCTGTAGCATGGAATTACACATATGCCTGATAAATTTCTTCAGGTATATTATTTGTAAGAAAAATTATAAAGTAGTTCCTGCAAATACATCTGGAGTGATACCTAATAATAAAAACTTACTGTCTGAAAAACCCTGAGCAGCACAAGGTCATCAGATTTTCTGATTTGAAGCCTTACAGCACTTAAATAGGCATGAAGTTAATTTAAAAAAAAAAAAAAAGCAGAGGAGCCTTGAAAGTGATCTGCCCTTTGTGCAATCCTGCACTTTTGTACTGTTTACAGGGACGCTGCAGGGTCTTGCATTTAGAAGACCAAACTCCTAAGGCTTTTGAGATGACCCCAAAGGATGTTGGGTATCTAAGTACTGCTTTAAATAGCAAATCCCAAAATTTCAGAATTTTGGTGTGCCCATGTCCCGATCAACTGTCGGGGCGGTTTCAATACAATCCCAAAAGTGAGATTAAGACACAAACGAGGTCAAATGCCACGCAGCTTGTGGCATTTGCTCTATTCTCATAATGGTGATAGGACAGAAAGGAGAAAAAAAAAAAACAGAAAAGAAAGATAAGCAAGTGGGACAGATGCTGCAAGAGTAGTTACCACCACCAACAGTCCAGCTATGTTTTGTCATGCAGGTGATCATCCATCATCTCTTGGAAAGGAGCTGAGAAAAACAAAAAGAAGCTTATCTCCAAAAGGAAGAAATGTGTAGTCCTCTTATTGTCCCATTTCTTTAAAGAATCCACTGATTTTCTTCTAAGTTTTTTGCTTTGGTGCTGCTTTTCCTGGAGAGTTGGGCAGAGAGGAACCTCCTGAGGTTCAATAACGACAAGTGCAAGGTCCTGCACCTGGGGAGGAATAACCCCAGGTACTAGGATAGATTAAGGGTTGACCTGCTGGAGAGCAGCTCTGCAGATTGCTGAGAGTCCTGGTTGACACCAAGTTACCCATGAGGCAGCAGTGCCCTCGTGGCCAAGAAGGCCAATGGGATCCTGGCTGC
>JAUBOD010000309.1:82578-93783 GCA_032353885.1 Nothura maculosa
AAGTGTCTATAAAACATCACTGCCCAGCAGCCAAGTCTGCTGCCACATAACCTCATTTCCGAACCCACCTGGGACAGCGGGGCCTTTCGACAAAAACGTGAGGCCTGTCAGGCCTTGTCTACAGAAGGTGTGTCTGAAAATGGGACCCTTACCAACCAAGTACTATCTAAGTCCTTGTGATTATCTGCAAACTTGCTGCCTGTTTTGAAAGCCCAGTTTCATTCCTCCGTCTTGACAGTGACTGAAACAGGGTCTGGGATCCTGGCGGCCATCAGAGGTGAAGCTCGAAGGGACAGCAGGAGCCTTTCCTGCCTCTCTCGGCTTCCTTCTTTCCACAGTTTCTCAAATGAAGGTGACATGCAGAAATGTTGAGGCAGGAGGGATCTCTGGAGATTGTCTAGAGTGATCCCCAAGAACTGCATGGTCCGAGGCCTGTGATTCCTGCAGGGCAGGGGCTGCAGATGGCCGCTGAGCAGGGTGAACAACCTGCCCCACGCTCCGATCCTGGAGATGGCCGACGTGGCACCGTCCCTGCTCAGAGGAAGGGGTTTGCACCGAGAAAGGGGTTTGCATCGGGAACACCTTCTGCCTTCCCCTCTCCAGCTCTTTCCACACTCCACTGGCCTCACGATGCTCTCCGGCTGAGCCAACAGAATCCAAGAGTCAATATTTTGCTACTTAAACTAAGCAGCTGGCTTTCACAGGCATTTTTATTTATTTCAAAGAAGTAAGTGGCTTAATTATCTACACTCTTTTGCAATAAAGATAGCCTTCACTCACTTCCCTAAAACTTTCCAGAGTAACCAAAATTTGATAAATATCAAGAGCTGGAACACAGGCATTCTTTCTTTTACTCTTAGTTATTATTAATATTCTTCAGCCATAGGGATATCAAAGTCTCTGGCGGCGATGGATGCAATTTAGATGCTCCCTAGAGATGGCTTTAGAGTATGTGTAATCAATTTTATAAATGAGCAGCTGGCCTGCACAGCAAGATGCACTCTGCAATTCACCAAAATGAATAATGAATTGCATATACTCTGCATTAAGAACAAGATTGGCATTCATCTTAGAAACTGTTCTGAATAAGTCTCATTACTTCTGCACATTAAAGAGAAGCTAGTGCCTGGCTGCTACTTAACACCCTCAACTTCCAGTCAGGGGTTTTGTCAAAGCAGTGCCCATGCTCCAGGCACCAACCATGTCCTCGGACATGGGAGAACACTGGAGTCAGAGGCAGCCTGTGAATTCTGATTTTGTCCAGACCCTGTGAAGCCTTCAGAGGTGACATCCAAGAGCAGGTCAGAGGCTGAAGTTTTGTCTCCCACTTCCCTAACAAATTGATATTCTCAGCAAGACAATGCATATCTATTTTCATGTTGAACAAAGCATTTCACTATAGAAGCAGAAAAACAAATTCCAATGCCACCTTTCTTTTTCTTAAACTTAGTGATCTCCGTGATCCAGGACAAAAGTTTGTCCAGGCCCAAGGGCATTCTGTTGACTTTCCACTGGCCTTTCAGTCTATAATGCAATTTCTTAGGTCTCTGCACAGAAATGATTTGTGACTCTCATATTCCCACTGAGAATAACCCATCCATTATATTGCCTCCAAAGAAACCTGCTCCGTGACAGGTCTTTTGAGGTCAGAAAGGCTACAGTAATGCGTCAAGTTGGTAGGCATGTCATACCTGCATTTCTTGTGGCTCCTTGCAAATGAAAGAAAGCAAACAGAGAAGAAAGGAAGAAAATGTGGAAAATAGGGAATAGCATATGCCTTTTGAACATGCATATTCACACTCAGCAGCAAGTTTTCATCTGACAAAACAGCATCTCAGTCTCACCTGAGCTACCCTTGTCCCTGCCCTTTGAAATATCCTTCCCTCAGAAAACACTATTTAGGTTTTCCCACTTGAGATGCCTGAATCTCACCAGGTTTTACTGATACTATTACATGTGAATCTCTCACTACCAGACTTAGAAGACAGAAGGAAGGAAAGAAGAGCAGTTCTATTGCTTAGTGCTGGCACAAGAAGTGTGTGGTATTTAGTTTTTAAGATAGCACTGCTTTCATATATGAGATGGTTTTGGCAGTAGTGGCATAGGCCACACAGGCTATATACAGCAGCAGCAAAACCTAGGAGGAAAAAAAGGCGCCTGTGAGAACATATAGGAATGGTGTAGGCTCAGACATAGAGCTAGCTGCAGGAAATCAGCAATATCCCAAGGCTCGTGACACTGCTGAGCACCCTGAGCTTTTTAATGAGTTCAGGAAAACACAGATAACCCTCTCTGCATGGAATTTAGCTCACAAACACATCCTGGCACTCCAAGCATCCCTTAATGTAAAATTAAAGGCAGTATCTGATGATAGTCCTGTTGGGTCAGTATTACTAGTATTATGACTACTGTCTCTCTTACTGCGTGGAAAGTAATAACATCAGTAGAGACACTGGGAGTGTAACATTTGTATGTAAACAAGAAAAATCCAAAGAGAGATCTTGGCACCTAGTTCTATTTCTAGAGACCAGGTCATAGATTGCAATATTGTGTGGAATAAGATTGCCTTTTTTTGTATTTCCCCAGAAGCCATATTGTAACATATTGACGAGTCTTTGCCAAAATCTGGAAAGACCCTTGAGGGAGATAGTTCTTCATCCTACTAACCTACCTACTGCAGCAACATGAAGCAAGCATGGCAGATGTCGTAGCTGTAGTTCACAAACTGGTAATTATAGCTGAGATCCTGCCTACCAGCAGGCAGCTGTCCCAGGTGACTTGGTCAAAGTCAGATAAAAGCTCCTGCATTTTTAGCTCTAACACCTCCTCTCTTCCTCCTGCTACCCTGGGTGCAAAGCCAAGCAACAGAGCAGCCTAATAGAGAGTTTAACTTCAAAAGAAAGCCAGAGATCAGCCCTGTATATCCAGCGTTTAGAGTTCACTACCTCATTGTACTGAAAGTATCCAAAAAGAAAAAGCATTAGAAAGCCCCTTTGCTTCTGTGAAGGGCAGAGGCTGCCTTGCATTATCGCAAACCTGGCTTCTCACAGCTGGGCACCAACTGAACTGCCCTAATCTGAGCTTTTTCTTACTGCTTGTGCTTTCCCAGTGTGTTTGCTTTGTGCAGCTCGCTCTGGCTCCTTGAAACAGTAACCTCTTCATTATTCACCCTGGCAGTCCTGTGCTCTCAGATAGCTGTTTTTTTCATAGCTAGTGTTCACCAAAAAAAAAAAAAAAAAAAAAAAAAACCACACCTTTTTATTTGTGAATTTATAAAAAAGCTCGTTCCAGGCCTACAAGTAATCAATCTTAAAATTCATTTTAAAAAGGCATTTTAGAGATGAATTTATTCATTGCTAAAATATAAGTAGTTTTCTTCTTTTTATTGTCTGTAAGAAGAATAAGCCAACTGTCAAATTAAGTCTGCATGTATTAATTATGTTTTACCAAAGACTATTCCACTATTCAATGTCAGTCCTCAAATAGAGGGCATATATTCCCATATAATATTTTATAACATAATTTTTGTAGATAAAAATCAAGTCAGCAGAGTTCTTGCTACAACTATAGTTCTGAAAGATATATTTGAAAGGCTGCATCATAACCATGATGCCCAAGGGGCTGACAGTTGGTTTCTGGGCAAACATTATTGGGCATCTTTCAGCTATGAGGAGAATGAAAGCAGATGGAGCCAGGACAGACAAAGAGTCCAGGGGTCTCACAGTTATCAGATTTCCTTCCTTCCACTCCTCTCACAGCTCTTTTCCATCCATTCCATTTAGATTGAATGATCCAGTTATTGATCATATGTGATAGGTAACACGACAAAGGCTTTGTACTGCTATCTGTGACCAGTAATTGCAGACAGTGGCCATTGAGCTTCATGAGGCCAGGGGTGGTTGTTGCCAGAGTGCAGCCCTCAAGCTCAGCCCTTCTGAACCTCTGCAGGGAAACACCACAGGAATCAGAGCTGCTGGGGAGGGCAGGACTCCCTGAGGCATGAGCAGGGAAGTGCTTGTGTATCTAAAACCCGCCAAGTGCTGATTTTTCACATTTTTGCCTTTCTAGGTGCACCTGGTGTCACCCCCTGCCCAAAGTCTTACCGGACAACAAAATGACACAATCGCAATGCATTTTTTAATGTGTTACATAAATGATTACATTCGTGCAGTAAAGCTGTCAATAGCAGGAAAGTAACTCCTTTCTGACCCTCATTCCTCTTGTGTGGAAGCTCAACAGGTTTCCTAAATCAGTCTTTTTCTGAATGGACAACTATTCTGAAAGTGCAAGTCACACTGATATTCCATCCCACTTCCACAAATCTGTTCACTCTCCTATTCTGAGTGCTTAAGCTGCCTCTTTTTTGTTGTTGTTTTCTTAGGATTATGTTAAACGCATGATTACTGAGCAGAAAGTGCTATTCAGATCTTCATGGTAACTCTGTCTTTTTTTCTTCCCCCCAAAGCAGCCATCACTTCTCACACAGAGACTTCAATTCAGTCTCCAAGTTTGCTTACTTCACACCAAATTTGTTTTCAGTGGCTGCTATAGTGCTTGTGTCCTGTGACAGCTTATTATTTGTTTGAGAGCAATCCCACTCACTGCTGTCATCTGGCTCCTTGTCCATTTTTTAAAAAGGAATAGAGCAAATTATTAATAGAGGTGAACTAAAGGCTACAGAGCTTCTCTATTACCCTCCTGTCCAAATTCTAACATTTTGAATCAAACTCAGATGGCTGGGTCATGGTTCACTGACACTGAACACAGGTGGAGAAAAAAGGACACCCATATGAGTTTAAAAAATATTGTTTACCTTACAGCTTCCTGCCTTAAATGCTATATATGAACATTGATTTTCCCAGAGATATCTAATTAAATTGCAATGAAATTGAAGCAACAATGCACACCAAATACACATTAGAGATGACAGGGCCTTTACTCTAACTACACTTTGGCAATCTGGCCCAAAGGAGAAGGCCAGAGAGACATTCTCACCCCTTTCCACTATGGGAATGTCCCTCAGAAGCTCAGAGGTGCCTCATGGGCCGACAAGGACCTTCAGAAAGACAGTCAAGGACTCGAAGGGTGATGCCAGCTTCCAAAGTAGGTCCAAAGGCACTAGCTCTTACAGAACTAGTTAACTCAAAGCCCCGCTGGATCAGAGAAATGAGCCTTTACCCTGCCCTCCCCATGGCTTCCTATTGCCTTGAGCATTCTCCATCTCGCATCCCTCACCCATTAATAAACTTTGCAGCACAGATTTTGCAGATGTCCCTCTTCAGCCATGAGGCCTTCAGGGAGCAGTGAAACATTTACAAAAAAGAAACCTTAAAGTTTTTTACATGTCCTCTGTGTCTTTCTTTTTTTTCTAATAATTTCTTTTTCACAAAGATGAAAGTTTAACCTGAGGAATAAGGAAGGCACTTCATTTGAATTTCTTATTCAACTCAGATTCAGAGATGAATTAAAAGAAAGGGGAGAGGAAAGACACAGGCACAAGTCTGTTATTGTTTTTAAATCACCATCAAACCTTTATGAACTAGTTTGAATGCACAGTTTTCTCCCCCAGAGAATGTTTGTTCTGAAGTTTTACAAGTTCAATATACATCTATTCCAGAAAATGCTGCTAAAGTTGAATTATTTGTTAGATAGGACCAATATTATACTCTCTTAAAAAAAAAGAAAAAAAAAGTAACATCAAGAAATTAAAAGGACTGGTGAAACAAAAGGTCTATGTGACTTTTTGAGCAAGCTAACTTAGATAAAATGAATACCATTAGCAGAGAGTGCTAATCAGACTGTTTCTCATCTGACATGCCAAACCTAAGGTATCTTAAACAGGACACTGCACTGAATACCATTATTGTTACTGAAGCAGCCCTATCCAACAATTATGTAGAGTTCATTTACACTTCTTGAAACCTGCTTTCAGTCACATAGAGATGTTCTGTATCCATTACATAGAGAACAAAAAGTTGTGTGGCCTCTCTCAAGCAAGCTCAAGAATTCATTCTTTATGCTTTGGGGTAAGTCTAATTGCACCAGAAAAAGTGTGTTGAGTGCAGCCCTTGGAAGGAGCTGAACTATTTACTGAACCCTTCTGCTTGCCACATTTTTCCAGTGCTCCTGGATTTACCTGCTGCTGCTGTAGTCCAAATGCTCATCCTGCTGCTCTTAGTCAGCTCATGTTGAATCCAGAGAGGGCACCTGTCTCTCAACGCTCTCTCTTCTGCATAGAGCACTATACCTCACTAGAGAGCTTTTCTGAGGCTGGCAGACTTCTGATGAGGAAGGTGCCATGGTGTGATAGTCACTGCCAGCTTGAATCACAAGGATGGATGGAGTACATAGAGATACACTCAAAACACGAGTTGTTCTTACAGCAGGGTATTGCTTTGTAAATGAAGTGTGTGTAAGCACAACGACAACTCCACCAAATCTTGCAAGATAACTACTAGGAAAAAGAAGATTTTATTTTGCTTGCGTTGTGGGATTTTTATTGCCACACTTAGTGTACTCAGTGTCAGGAATCCTCCAGTCAAGACGACTGGCCTTACAAACCTGAAAGCAGAAGGTCATGGAAACTCAGAACTTCCCACCAAACCCCAGCTGTGGGATATTCAAATATTGTGTTTCTTGTTCCTGCAAGAGCAAAATAACAAACTGAGCCTCTCCTAGGTTGTCCATTGCTGCTGCTGGATTTGGCTTTGCTCTGGGAAAGAGATCAGGCACAATCTTTCCTCCTCCCATCTGTGTGGACATGAGTTCAAACACCTTCCTCTAAGTCTTCTTAGCCTGATCAAGGCCTCACACTCTCTCAAAATAATACTAATAAAAGAAGAAATCCCTTTTATTGACTACATATGTAGAAGAGAAATGACCGACAATGTGTTTTGCAGGCTTGAATCCCCAGCAATAAAAGCAATATGGACATTGAAATAACTTGCACAATATCTGATAGATGGTGTCAAAAACATAGGAACATGTTTTTGCCTCCCTCAGATTCTGCTGTGTGACCACCGAGATCTATTTATTTTTCCACCTATGTTGTGCTGATATGTAAGCCTTAAAGCAAGAATTAAAGAAATGCCAAGGACTTACTTTGGCACAGACCCTTTGTGGCTCTATAGTTCATTTGTCACTGCCCACAATGCTTCAAGCACCCACTTGGTATGCTGGAGTGCACTACCAATGGTACCAGAGTTTCATCTCCTTTTCAACAGGAAACTTCCTTCCAATATGTGCTATATTTGAGCAGGTATTGAAAAGACAAAACTTTCCATTTCAGTCAGAAAAATAAAAGTTACCAATATCACTTGAAAGCAGTACCTTGCACAACAATGTTTTGCCTCAGCGCTATCCTAAAGCCCTTAGGGTCCCACACAGTCAAAATGAAGAAGTGAATTTACAGTTTCAAGTCTCTTGAGAGAGTCAAGATACACTACTGAGAAAACAGCATTAAAATACAAAACAACACCTAAAACTGTTTCCTTTCATCTCTTCTTTTATGATACCACTACCATTGATTACACATTTTTTCTGTATTTTTAGAAACCACTGAGAGAGTTTAGTGCATTCATATTAAAATTGTCATGTTTTTGTATTTATGGTTGCAAGTCTTGCAAAATTACAAGTCCATTGTATCACTGCTGTAAAACGCACCCGTGCCCTACAGTCAAATCTAAATACATTCTGTAGTAATAACCTCCAGCAATATATTGTTGTGTGCACTATTTTACTATTTGAGAGGACATACCACTCTTGAAACTTTGTCACCAAAATCTCACAAATAATAAAAATCAAAATCCTTCCAGACTCTGGATATTATTTCCCACTACAATATACAAAAAGCATTACCCCGGTTCATGAACAGATTAAGATTTATCACAAAAGACAATAATGTTTGTGCATCTTGGAAATTTGTTTATGAATCTGCTGCTCTGATCAGGAGAATTTTACTACCTGTCATTAAATCCTGATTTATTCTTGAGCTAGGTTTGTATTTCAGTGTTTATGTGTACATTTGTAGTGTATGAGATAGTGTCTCTGCCAAAGGAAGGGCTGTGCTGCCAAGCGTCTGGCCTCTGGGAAGCTTATTGTCTGACCAAGCAATAGGGTCTAGGTCCCATCAGGCTTTGGAAAAAGTCCCAAGTGTTGGGACCACACAAAAGTCCCTAGTTAGCATTAGGGCTGTGAAATAAAAAAAGCCAAGAGGTGTCGTTGCTGTTGGTATGTGCAGGAGCACAAAAATAATTTGTGATGCAAAGAGACCTGGCCTACAAGCACCTTCCTGTCTGATGCAGGGGTCGGGGAGTTAGGCCCACTAGGGGATGGAAAAAATCTGAGTAGACATAGTGTTAGAATTAGAGTTAGGCTTAGGGTTAGGGCTAGAGTTAGGGCTATACTTAAGTTTGGAGTTAGAGTGAGGTTTAGGATTATATTAAGGGTTGCGGCTAGGGGTAGGGATAAAGTTAGACTTAGAGTTTGGGTTAGAGTTACATTTAGCATTAGGATTGGAGTTAGATTCACAGTTGTGGTTAGAAATAAGGTTAAGCGTTAGGCTTAAAGTCAGGTTTAGGTTTTGCGTTAGGGTGAGAGTTAGAGTTACAGCTAATTAAGGTCAGAGTTTGAGTTTGTGTTGGAGTTTGGGTTAGCCTTAGGTTTAGAGCTAGAATCAGGGTGAGAGTTAGGATTAGAGTAAGGTTTATATTAGGCTTAAAGTTAGTTTTGGGGATTGGGTTAGGGTTAGAGTTACAGTTGGAGTTAGTCTTAGGTATAATGTTCAGGTTAGAATTAGGGTTAGGGTTAAGACTTAGGTTTAAGGTAAAAGTTAGGTTTACCTAACCTTAGGTTAACTGTAACCTTAACAGTTTGGTTTAGGTTTAGCATTGTGGTTAGGTTTAGAGATAGAATTAGAGTAAAGGGCTAGAGTTAAAGTTAGGGTTAAGTTTTGAGTTACGGTTGCAGTTAGTATTATAGTGAGGATTGGGCCAGGTTTATAGTTAGCATTATAGATAATTATGGTTAAATTTAGAGTAAGATTAGACTTAAAGTTACGGTTATAGTTAGGATTAGAGATAAGGCTAGATTTAGAGTTAGAATTTGGATTAGAGTTATAGTTAGGATTAGGGTTACAGTTATTGTTAGCATAAGAGTTAGGATTAGAATTAAGGTTATCATTAGGATTAGAGTTTTAGCTAGGGTTGGAATTACAGTTTGCATAAAGGCTAGGATTTAGTTAGGGTTAGGGCTAGGTTAAGTTTCGAGTTAGGGTTAGAGGAAACACTAAGTTTAGAGTTAGGGTATGGTTAGAGTTAGAGTTTTGATTAGAGTTAGAGTTAACTTTAAGGTTAGATTTATGTTTTTATTTAGAGTTAGAGTTAAGTTTGGAGTTAAATGTTAGGGTTAGTTTTACTGTTAAGATTAGGGTTAGGTTTATAGCTAGTGCTAGAGTTATGGTTTGATTATTTTTACAGTTAGGCATATTTTTACTGTTGGGGTTAGAGTTAGGGCAGGAGTCAAGGTTAGAGACAAGATTAGGGATAGAGTTACAGTTGAGGCAGGGTTAGAGTCCCAGTCAGTGTTACAGTTATTTTTCAGGTAAGTTAACTTTAGAATTAGGTTTACTGTTAGGAGGTTTTTTAGGTTTAAGTGTAGGCTTATTTTTAGGGTTAGGTTTAGAGTTATGGTTGGGGTAAAGTTAGAGATAATCTCAGGGTTAAGGTTAGAGTGACAGTTTGGGTTTGAGTTTAGGATTAGGATCTTAAAGTTAGGTTTAGGATTGGAATTTGGGTTCAAGTTTGGGTTAGTATTAAATTTAGAGTTCAAGTCAAGAAACCAGGGTTAGGATTAGAGTTGGAGTCAGAGTTGGTGTTAGGGTTAGAGTTAGGATTTGAGCCAGGGTTGGATAAAGGAGAGTACCTTGAGGTACCATTGTAATTAAGATGTGAAACCACTGCCTAAGTAAGGGCAGAAACAGTTTCTGTGTTGCAGAAACAGAATTTGTTCTAACATAATTAAAAAGTTAATTATGATTAGCTAGCTTCCAGGGAACAGTATTTACATACTAGATAAAGCTCTCACACAGGTAATACATTTTTTTTCAATATACACATTGCACATTTTGTAGTATTTGCACAACTTCTTTAGTGTCTTGAACATCTGTGCCCTGTACATTACGGCAGTCTATAAAATCAGAACATAAGTGGCAAGCAGGAAAGCGGTCTGGCACTCATCTACTTTTCATTAATAATAGAAATGAAGTATCATTTCCTGTATACCAAAGTGAACTTCCCCCTTTCCCATTTGACAAGTCAACACAGATGAGGAAGCAGCTAGATGCATTTTGTTTGTCTGTCTTTTGCATTGCCAATGCATTTATCATTTGCATTGTATTTATCCAACATAAAGTGTCAGATATTTTGTATATGGGGTAACCACATCAAGTGAGTATCATGCAGGCCCATAAGGAATAAAACAAAAGGTAAAGAAATAAAATTGGAACTTCCTGTGATTTTTATTTTTGCCGTCAAATCTATGCCAGAAGAGTTAACACTAGAGTGAATAAGACCTCTGCAGTATAGATAAATGCATGTGTGCACGTGCACACACACATAGATACATTTGCTTTAGCAGATTGAGGCACTGAGCTCACTAAAGTCAGAATTCTAGTACTAACAAAAAGTTTGAGATTACAGAATGGCAACAGGACATACAATTGCCTATTAACTTATGAAACATGCACTATTTCATTGGTCACTGCTGAACTGAATATTCCCCCCGAGAGTTAAAGTTACAAGGATGCCATTCAGTTCTCAGTAAAGAACATAAACCAGCAGAGACATTGGAATTAAAACAGCTCTGCTACAGCTTTCAAGAAAACCCTGAGAGACACTTCTAGGTAAAAAAAGAACAGAGAATATTTCAACTCAACAAGTCCTTAAGAAAGATCTGAAAGATGTTTCGGGAAAGAGACCAAAAAGTCCACTGCAGAGGAAAAGATAAAATTCAGAAGAAAATAAAAAAGTCAGTCAAACTTAGTTGCCTTTTAAAGGCTAAATAAGTGCCCTCAGGTATTCCTTAGTGAACCGCAATGAGGTACTTCGCAGCACGCAAATTGCAGGCTGTTTTCTGTAACAGGAGGAAGATTACTGTCCATTTTAATGGCTGTGGGCGTCAGTGGGTTTTTCATTCCCTTGTCTCACA
>JAUBOD010000309.1:95499-111061 GCA_032353885.1 Nothura maculosa
AGCTTGGTGTCATCCGCAAACTTGCTCAGGGTGCACTCCGTGGCTTCGTTCAGGTCGTTGATGAACAAATTAAACAGCACTGGGCCCAGAACTGACCCCTGGGGGACACCACTGGCCACAGGCCTCCAACTGGACTCGGCCCCATTTATGACCACCCTCTAATTTAGCATCTCATTTTAGCATCTCATTTTAGCATCTTCCCTGGGACCCTCAGCAACTTGTTTTACCACCATCGTTCTCATTTAGAAGGCTGTGTCTGTTTACACAGAGCCATGCAAAATCCAGAATAATAGGAGATATTGGCTCTAGGGACTTTGATAGGAAAAAAACAATATTCCATACACTAGTAGAAGCAAGGACGACTACTTAGGAAAAGATGTCAGATGCATAATGCATGGAGGTTAAAACAAATTTTGCCCTGTTTACTTCTTCAAGATTATCGTTTTTAGAGAATAAGATATTTCCAGGAATCGATGATATTACAGTATCCACAGTTCAACTCATTTATTAAAAGTCTATTTTATGATGTTCAGGAATAAAAATGTTGTGATATGTTGCTTTATTTGAACCTGGTAAAAATACCACTTGCTACTGTTCAATCATCCCCAAAATCCCGCCATAACCTTCTATGAGTTTTTTTTTTGATGGTTCATCCCTTCATGTTCTTGCAGCCTCTCAAGAGAAGGTAACTCTGGCTGCTTCGAACCCTTCAGCTCTCTCCTCCTCAGTTCCCTTTTTATCAACACAGTGTTTCAAAACCATCTTTCTCTTTCCTGAAGGGACCTCCCTGACAGCTGAGGCATCCCTTGCTCCGAGCACAGCCAAACACTTTGTGAAAATGCAGAAATCCTATTCCAGAAACATACAGGAGATCACTGGCCAAGCCCATCTCCTATCTTACCAAGAGAATCAAAGACAACATGTTCTGCTGCAAGACAACAAATAAAGATAATCAAAGATAACATATTCACTTAACTGCAGCACAATTTCTGATTAAAAGCAAATAGCTCTGCTGAATGTTCCTTCTATAAACAGGGGCATACCATTCCAAAAATGCTTATAATCTGCTTAATTTTTAGCTCTGTAACGCAATGAGCAATCCAATGGAGAATTTAGGAATAAGATTTTAGAGTGTGAAATAAAGAAGCAAGGCAGGGAAGCAGAATGCCCTGCTAGGTCAACTATGTAAAAAAGGTCTTATATCAAGTGCAGAAAGAAAAAAAACAGGTGCAGGACCCAGGACCCAGAAAAGAAGACCCAGTGCAAACAATAATAGGTCTGAGGAGGAAAAGCTGTGTTCAAAATCACATTTCTTCAACTATGTCTAGAACCAGAGCTTCTTGATTTTCTAGGATAAGAGCTTCTACTCATATCACTGCTGCTATGTCACTACTACTACTGTTACTGCAAGAGAAAAAACATCCAGAACAACATAAATCACTTACATTAGAGGTCAGTGTCTTATTAAAAGCTGCACACTCAACAAAGTTGGAGATATGTAAACATCTATGTCTGAAATCAAGACAGGAAGATTTAGAAAATACAGATGTTCTCCAGGGCTGCCACATGATATGTTGTTTGAGCAAGCACAACAAAGCTGCATTGCACAGGATGTTTACAGAAATCATCCTTGCATTCTGCTCCTAAGAAAGTTTTGCTTGTTTCTCTGACTATGACGGATATCCTCTGCTTTTGTTTTCCATTGATCCGCAATAGTAATGCCATAATAGAACAGTGTCTTACCTGCATACACACCAGCCAATGACACGAATTTCAGGTCCTACTGGGTTTGCACATCAGTTTAGGACCTTACTTCACCAAATACTTAAAATTGCTTATTTTTATGCATCTTAAAAATGGCCTCTGTCAACTTCTTCACACACCTTATCACCACACTGCGAGGGCACAAAGAAAGGTTCTCAGACTGAGAAAACATAATAGTAGCTCTGAGGCTGCCTGGAGTGACTGACAGCATTACAGTTGATACGGTGTTTAATTTCAATCAATGAATTTATTAACTCTGGTACTGACTGGAACACTATATAAAATTACAGTTCTCCAATAGAAGGAGGTGTTGGACTTGGCTCTGAAAGAAAATAACTTTTAATGCATACTCCAGAGATTGTATCTAATTAGTCAACATGATTGTAAATATGTGAAAAGAACATCTTATAATACTACAGAAGTCATACCTAAAATAAGATAAAGCTTTTAGACAGCAAGGCTTAGATTTGGGGCCACTCGGGGAGAAGGGACTTGGGGGGAAGGAAAAAAGTTTAGACAAAAAATATAACATTTTTTGTCTAATTTTTTGTCTTGTTCACTGAAAGAAAGATTAAATAGCACTTGTTACATATTCAAGAACATGCTTGTGTTTCCATTCTTCATACAAATTGTTTTTTTTTAAATAAAATATGCATTTGTTTCAGCAAATAAGAGTGCCAATTTATTTCACCTGCTAAACAAAGGTTTTGTCCACAAAACAAGAGGTGCTGTCTGTGTAACCTTAATTAAGAACAGGAGGTTTTAATTTCAATAGTTGTTAAAAGTAAGAATATTGCAAGTCTTACAAGAGAGCCTCCTTATGATGATCTAGGCTTTTATCCCACACTAAAACCACTGCCATAAAGACATTTTAAGTGTTTCAATTTGGATAAGGCAGGCCTTACTTAATGAATCCAACATCTTATTTTCTGTCCTAAAGATAACTTCTTTCAAAAAACATTAGCAAAGCCCATAGTGGTACAGCTTTTCATATATTTCTATCTCAAAGCAGTAGCCAACTAGATGTGTGTCAGGTCACTGGACTGGTGCACCAACTCATGCAAACACATCTCAGCATTGCACCACACTTCAGACTGGTCTTTATCAAACTGTAGTTTAAACGTACAAGGGGTGTCTTTGCTTGTAGTAAACACAGCTCCAGGCAATGAATGAGTTGATTCAGGTTGGAAAACAGGGGGATCTGGACGAAGGAGAGGTAATAAGGAACAAACTGCAGTTACAAACTTCAAGCCAAATAACTCCATAGCATCATGAAACTCAAAGAGAAGAAAAGGTGCAGGTGAGAGGCTCAAGGATCTCTTGAAAGGACAAAGGGCAGGATATTTTAATTCTGATTGTGTAACCAACTCAATATAAGGGTTTCAATTTTCACCAGTGACTCTGTTCTCTTTCACCCAGAACTTGAAAAACACTATTCAAGAAGTGTGCTTTAATAGATTACACATCCTCCCACTGATCTTTTGTGTAGTAATATGGTAACTTCTGATAAAAAAAAAGAGCTTTCACATGAGAATTCACAAACCAAAAATAAAGACTTAAGCACCTAAAATTTGTGAGGCTACAGTATATAACTCTTCCCCAGCCATACTGCCTACACAGTACAGATTTTCTGTCTCCTCCCCAGGAATTTTAAGGGTCCAGGAGGTCCCCATCCTCTGCCAAACACCCAGGAATGAGGTGAAGCATGGGCAGGAGCAGCAAGGCAGAGAAAAGCTGAGAAGAGCTGTTTGCTCTGGGTTCATTACTGCAGTGACACAGAAGTTGGATGGAGAGTTGATGTTCATGCCATTGCACTGAGCAAATTGGGTTTAGGAGATTCACGGGGCGGGGAAGTGCTGCAGTAGCTACTAAGGAGTTTGATTTATGAGACAAAAGAGCTGTCATTGCTGAGCTTTGCTCAGAGGGGTGGATGGGTGCTTACCTTACCCATTTCTGAAAAACAAGGATAGACTATCTTTGGTTAACTAACAAACTCTTAATTGTCTTAACTCTTAATGGGTGCTTACCTTACCCATTTCTGAAAAACAAGGATAGACTATCTTTGGTTAACTAACAAACTCTTAATTGTCCTAAAACTTATATATATTGCAAAAGTATCTAATTAAAAGAGGAGAAAAAAAAAAAAAGGAAAGAGGAAAAAGGAGGAAAAGAAAAACACATTAAATCTTTACATTTTTAATTCTTTCTTTCCTTTTTTTTCTGTTATATCACCGAGGAGGTTCACATTGAAAACAGCAACATGAAGAGACAGGAGAGGTTTTTAACAGATCATTTTAAAAAAGACATCTTTTTTTCTAAAGTTAGTAGCACGATTTTCTAGTGTGTTTCATTAAATAAATGTCATGCTTCACACCAAACATTTGAAGTAAGGTTTAGCACAACCATAGCAACTTTTTAATTAAAATAGAAGTGGATTTTTTTAAAATAGCAATAAGAAATAGCAATGTCCACGGAGATTAATTGAACAATTTAAAGACCCTGTAATTATAGCAGAAAAGTTTTTTTTAAGCTAAATTTATGACAGACAATAGCATTAAATAATACCTTTATCCTTACAATGGAAGAATTCATTTTCAAGCACCTGTTATAAAACCAAAACAGGAAAAAATATCAAGGCTTTTGGGTTTGTTTTGCCTTTTTTTTTAAAGGATTACATTTTATAATTATCTAACAATATGGAACTGCTTGAGCTCAGTGAGTCATTTGAATTGTATTTCTACTTAAAAAAAGAAAGTTATTTTGTTATTTCAGTATAAAATCTGCTAATGCTAGCATGTGTTCATACGTGTGCATGCCTATGATGGGGAAGCAAACAAGAAACAGAATTAATTTGTGGTCCTCTGCTATTTTTAAGGTCTAAAAGGATTTTATTTTATTATAATTTCCCTTATATGATATTATTATTATTGATTGACATATTCTACACTCAATTTCCAGGAGATTAAATCACTTCCCAGAAGCTTCCTGGAGCTTGCTGTCCTTAATTTGACTCAGCATAAAATTCTCTGGCTTCCATTTTTGTAGTTTGAGAGTAAGAAAGAGAGGGAGAAAGAAAAAGCCCTGTACCTTCGACACTTTATTCCCACTTTATTCCCACTGTAGGATACTCAGTCAGGGTTCCCTCCTCTAGTCCTATTAGTGCAGGACAGAAATAAATCATGGAGCAGAAACCAGAATTGTAACATTTTTATGCAAGGTTTTTGATTCAAACTGTATGTGGTTTTTAGCCTTACCATGTTACATTTCCTCCATTAAACTCCCCTGGTACACATACTCCAAAGCATCTTGAAAATCCATCTTGGTTCCATGTACTTGTCCATCCTCCTCCTGAACCTCACTTCCACCTCCTGTATCCACAGAGCCTTGCAGATCCTCATCCAACATGAGATCTTCTGCTTTCCAAGAACAAGTTCAAGAGCACCCCTTCTTAAACCAGCTTTTCGGAGTTGCCCTAGTGCTCTGCAGCTCAGTAGGAGATGCAGGGCAGGCTCCCCATATCCCTTCCCACTGCAGCCCTTTCCAAATGCAAAAAGATCCATCCTATCCCTGATCATTGCTATTGATGAAAATACAACTATTGACAAAAGCACAGTGGAAGACTGGCTAAGGAAGGTAACTTGGAAGACTGAAGGTCAGTGAAAAGCAAGTAATACAATGCCCATCACCACTCAAGTTTTCATTTTTTCCCTCCAGAGATCAGTCCTGCTTTCAAAAATTCTCTCAACTCTTTTGTATCTGAGTGCTCAGAAACACTAAGATAGCCAAAGGGTTAAAAGCATTTAAGTTTTTGCCACTTTCACCACAGATAACCTCTTTCCCATGAAATACAGATGTGTACAGTTAATCTGTTATTTTCAATGCTTGCAGCAAAAGCATTTTACAAGCTTTAGCACAATGATTTCTTCCTTTGCTTGACTGTTCTCTTTATAGAAGTGTTTCAGATAAGGACAGTATGATATCTCTTCTAGACCTGTGGAGACTTATTTGTCAAGTACATAAATGCACAGTGATTTACCAGCCTGGACACAATATGCCAAAATAAACTAAAGATGAACAGACTGAAATCAATACAAATAATGCATGGCTGAATTTGGTTCATTTTTTTTTCATTTCACTACAAATACAAGAACAATTTATCTAACTTCTTTTTTTAAAAAGCAACCCCAGCAAGTACAAAGGCCCTCTAAAAACAATAAAAATCTCATATTGATGTACACTCTATTAAAAAAATAATTATTTCATTTTAAGTGGAAAGTACTCCCAGATAAAACCAGTAAAAATGAGTGCAGATATAATGAACAGAACATTATACACACACGCAAAATAAAAAGGTGAAAAATTAGTATGTGTTTGTTAAAGATTATAGATACATTTGATATACATAATTGTGAATATTTGCACTGTAAGTACTTGTATATGTATACATATCTTGCTGGATGCTACATTCAGAGACACAAATCAGTGTGTGGGATGCCCTTATATTCACTCATGTTCTTTTATATTCCAGAATGTATTTCCAAACTGCGTTGTATTATGTAGCAATTGTATTTCTGTTCTTTTGGAGATTTTTTTCCCTAACCTTGATTTTTCCTCACAGCATCCACTGCCATAGACTTTACTTTCCTCTCAGAGAAGCAGTGAATATTTCAGGTAAAAATCCATGGACTGCAGAAGAAAAAAATTGACTTCTAAAGAAGATATTTATTTTTCATATTGAGCAGTAGATAAAAAAGGAAGTTCATGAGCACAGACTTAAGTACCTCTCAACAAGTTCTCAAACAGAAGATTTTTTGTTTCCCTTTTTAAAAGCTGGTTGAAACATTCTTTACTTTAAATAGAGACATCTGAACACAGACATGATCCTCCATTTTTTTCTGTTTTATGTTCTGTCTAATGCTACATTAATCTTAGGCATAAAGCTAACTGGCCAGTTTGGTGGTACCATTTACTTTGCAAAGTCAGTGGCGGTACCGCTTAGCAAGGCCAGTCTACAAAACCCCACCAAACGCAGATGCAAACCATGGAAAATGACGTATTTCTGCAGCTGCAGAGCCGCACAGCCATGGAAAAAGCAGCCTCTAACCACCAAGGGGAATGCAAAAATACCCCTATCCTATGCAGAGCAGCAGGCAGGAGGGCACTCCTTAAATTAGGCATTGAATGTAGATGTTTGGATGAAGCAGGTCCTCTCTGCAGCCACCTAGGGAAGGGATTGCACCTAGGTGTGCTTCACAGCTGCTCATCTCTCCATTAGAAATACATGCAGTCTTGAGGGCCTCTCAGTTTAGGCAGTTGTAAGCCAGCAAACAGCAAGAGACCTGATGCTTTGTGAATTTTTACGTTCAGCATTAGATAAAAAATAGTTTGAGGAATTCCTCTTGCTAATGCTTAAATTATTACAACAAAGCTGAGGTGGAAGTTCTCTCTGCCCCTTGAGATAAAGAATTAAAATATCTAAGAAGAGAAAATGTTAAAAATGTGAGAAGGAACATCCCAACTCTTCCCCATTGGCTTCGTTTCCAAAACAAGTGGCTCACTCTTAGTTGAGGTATACAGGCATTGCTGCAGAGCTTAATACACTGAAAAAAATATGCATCCTTATGTCTATGCCTCTGAAATTATCTTGTTCTTAAAGTAATTGGGAGGAAAACAGATATAAGGCACCAAAAAAGAAAATCCTCCAGAAATAACGAAAAACAGACTGGAATAAAGTTAACCTGAAAATGGATTTCAGAAACAAGTAACGTCATTTGTCATAATCTTAGTAACAGATCTCAGAAGTCATTAACAGTATGTCATGCATTTGTCATGGCAAAGGAAGATCCTTTTTTCATTTATGTGAAACTTTAGATGAAGATGACTTGTCATTTCTTGCAAAGCGTTGGCACGTTTTTTGAGCAATTATTATAATTCTTGCAGGACTAACACTTTGCTTATGTGTTAAAGTAAACCTCTTTAATCTTGTTTTATGGATATAGAAGCAGACAAAGATTATGGGATTTGCTCAGGAAATCACAGCTGAAAATAATCTTGAGTTAAAGGGATGTCAAGGACTTCAACTGCATGAACGTGAAGCTATGACAGATCCCAGTCTTGCTCCATTGAGTTCTGGACTGTCTGTAGCTCCAAGTGTTAAATGTGACTTTCAGGGATACAAATGGAATAAGAAGAACTTGTAGGTTATTTTCTTGTAGCACTGTCAAGACATTGGCCTTTACATGCAGAAATGCAGAAAATGCAAGGACAGTAGATCAGTTCATACTCCAACGGTACAAATAAGAATGAAATGCAATAATAATGTATTATATAGTGTTGTTTTGATCAAGAATACAAGACAAGGAGAACAAGAAGGGGTTCTGTGCTCCCCTGGGCCCAGAGGAGGAAAGAGTTTATATGAAAAAAAAATTGTTTCAGGCTTCTAACTTTATAAAGTTGTCAACATTTGGGGGTATGTGAGCTTGTAAGGTGAATTCTATACAACCTGAGTATTTTTCTAAAGTAAAGTTAGTTGAAGTAAGTCCAATAAGCAAAGAATAAGAAAGTTAGAAAATCAGTAGGTAATTATTGTTCATGAGCTGGCTGCTGAAAACAGGTTGTTTCTGGTGTTTCTGTGGTGGCTAACATCATACACTTGCATACTAGTCTGACCTTGCCAGCTGTGCCAAACCAAAAGGAAAAAATATCACACAAGTGAAATTACAGTATCAGTTCATCAATTTTGATCTCTCTCTTCTTATATGTCATAAACTGAAGAAGAATCAAACTGTAAGACAGTGCCACAGCACTGCAGCAGATCAGAAGCTCTCAACCTAGAATTGTCAACTAGAGAAGTCAACTACAATTACTACAGTATGAGCCAGTAAAAAAGCAGTGTCTGTGCAGATCCTGATTTACAAACACTGGCCTAAAGGTAATCTTGTAAACCCTGCAAATTCAAAGCTAACAGGAAATGATTTTAATACAGGCTGAGTTATGAAAGAACTATAATGGATTGATGGAGAAGGATCCCATCATGAGGAAAGGTTGGAAGAGAAGCAGTGTCTATGAGCTTCTCCAAGCAGGAATGATTCTGGCAGCAGAAGAGAGACTTGTTGGTCCAACGTAAATCACCCTGTGAAAGCTGCAGAGCAGGAGAACATCACTATACGCAGTTTCCAGTACAACATGTTTCTACTTTGCAATGTCAGCAAGGGAAAAGAAAAAAGACAGCTTTGTTCAGTACTGTACAACAATCCTGGTTTCCAAGTTTCCTTGGAAATCCTGGTTTATATTTATATTTATATTTTCCTTTTTAATACCATATTCAAGATATCACAACTGCACAGAACAAATCTGAGCTCTTAGATGATTTCTGAAGTATGAAGGGAATTTCATCCAAGTACAATTTTATATTCCTGTTTCAAGTAAATTATAAATTTAGGCTTTATTGTGTATCTAATACAAGCTATGTTCTTCTCAATCTATTTATGCAAGGTTTCAATATACCAGTGCAAGAGCCTTAATAAGGAACTTTGCAGGTTCATAGCACTGAGTTATTGTGTTATCTTCACAGCAAAACACGTAAGAAGAATTTCCTTTCAAAACTTGATGTGTGGGAGAAGGCAGCTGCCCTGAAGTGTTTACATGTTCTATCATCACATGCAATCAGCCTGTGGAAATATCTATCAAACCTGCAGTAGATTATAAGAGCAGCTTGTCAGAAGGTACATTTTACATATGCTTGAGGTTTTGAATTCTTTTTTAAATAAGGTTTCACATATATTCAACATGTATGCATGTATAGACTTCATTGTTATGAGGTTGCTGTTTGCTGATGATTATAAATTACAGGCTAAAAATTGCTTTCAGAAATGCATGAGAACTAGAATATTTACATGATTTGACAACTCATATCAAAGTATTTTAAGTGTTGTAGGCCAAATAATTTCCTTTAAAAAAATATGAATTCTGGCTAATTAATTCTCCAGAAAGACTGGTAGTGGGCAGTGATTCTTACCCCAGGGACAGAGTGCCCAAGCAAAACAAAGTTTGACACACAGAGAAATGACTTGCCTGTTACTAGTTTTGAATAAACAAAAATACAAAAAAGAGAGCTATCAAGCAAGTAGGGGACTCAAGAGAACACTTGATTTTGCCCTCTGTCCTCCATCAGCTTCAGTTTGGGATCCTGCTGCTACTCAGGACTAAGTGGCACCCAGTGTGAAGGAAGTGATAGTGTGGTGGAATAAACACAAGTAAAAACATATCTCAGAAATACAGAAAGGTGAAGATATCCCATACACATTCTAACTGTCAGTTAAATATCTAAATATGCAATTTACAAGCACATTCATGTAGACTGAGACTTAGGTATATATTATAACCATAAAAATAAAACAAAGACACAAAGACCACTAGATACTGGGATTTAATTATGATCATCAGTAATAAAATAGCTGCTATCTGAAATTGCATTGTACTCATTTTCCTTTAAAAAAGTAGCATACACACTGCTGAGAAAAGAAGTCAACATGCTAGTCATCAAAGAAGGCAGCAAATATTCTAAGGGCCATCCTATACATCCACGCACATATAATTAAAAATGAAAGTGTATCAAGAATATTTATTCTGCTGCAGTTGACAGGAGTATGTGTTTAAGTGAACTAGCCTTCTGTTTCCAACAATTTCTCATGTTTATGTTGACTTTTGACTGTTCTCTCGTACATACATATACACATGGATGTGCACTGTATATCAGTAACAAACAGTGCAAATATACACTCTAACCTATTGCATTAGTAAAAATCAGTAATCGCATTTATATATTTAAAAATTATATTGTCTATACATCATCACAGGTTTGCACCAGTTGGTAAATACACAAATATGAACAATGTATTTTGTTCAAATATGAACAAAAATTCATTTATGAATCAGTATATCAAGGTTTTTGGATCTCTTCATGTGTCTTCTCAGATAGATATTGGTTTGGTGATTCTCAAACACATCAAACCCATGGTTTGGAGAGTATAAAAATGGTATATTGAGATTATCTGCTATGTGCTCCTATCACGATACACATCAAAATCCTGGTTGCTTGTTGTAAATACCACACATGAGGCTCTGTGTCCAAGCACACGAGCTTTCTGCTTCCAGGGAATGTGGCGAGAAGATGAGTGCTGCAAGAACTCAAGCACAAGTCCCAGCCTGGGCAGCTCTACCTCCAGCTGAAGACTGTGCAACTGAGCAACTCTGTGAAAGACACAGAGCACGCAAAGCCAGAAATCCTCCTCTTGCAAGAACCACGGTGCCTTCTCATGCAGTCATACCTCTGTAAAACTACCTGTCAACCTCCATAAAGCCTCTGCCGTGTCCTCTTATAAATTCTCCCTGAAAACTCTGCCAAAATGAATCAAGCACTCTGTTATCTGACAACGATGAGACAGCTGGCAAGCAAAGACAACCCATTCTTATGCAAAACATGTTTACTTTACAGGCATTTCAGTCTTTCATAGACCATCTATCCTGCCTGCCTACACAGCTTTGCTGCCTAACACATTTTGTATAATCCTCCACTAGATTATGCAAGCATTTAGGACAGGAATTATTTTTTTTGTTTGTTTCTAAAAGTACTTCTTACAATGATTCCCTAATTATCAATTCAGAATTCACTAGATTAAAGCTATAAAAGCTATAGACTAAAATAGTTAATATTATAAATAATTTAAGAAAAAAAGTGAAGTGCTTTAGATTAGTGGTAGATACTTTTATATGAACATATTCATTGAATAACACTGATCTGAAGAAAATTTAAAATATATTAAATAAGATTTTAGCTCACTGAATTGCATGGACAAGCAGAAAAGTACAAGAATAAAAACTCCTGTTGTTACATAATCATCCAATGCAAAAATTTCTCAGTAAAATTGTGTGAAAAATTGTTCAAGCTTTGAAAGTATAACCAAAAAAAAAAAAGATAACTGTTGCTGTTGACATTAACCCTGTCAGGCATCAATATGCAAGTATCTTTATCTTCTATAGAAAGAAGATAATATTTATTTATTTAGAGAGAGATAGAAGATAAAAATATATAGAGAGAATATAGAAAATCTTCTATATTTCTGTAGAAAATGGTAGTTAACTACAGACAGTGGAAACTTGGATTTCCCTATTTGAGTATTATTTCTAATATGTAGTCTTCATATTTGGTTCATAAAAGGAAGACTTTAATTTTCTCCTATTTCCCCTATATCTCAGCTACAAATCACTCTTAAAGGTACGATACATACATTTTCACAGGAAAAAATAAAAGCTTCCAATTGATACTAAACCTAGGATTTTTAAAAAAATATTGTCATAGTAAGTGACATGATTTCAGTTGATTTGCCTTTAGAAACTTAAGTCACCTAATGACTAAACATCACTTATTAAAAATTTAATATTACATATGTATTAAAATACATAATAAGCGTAACAGCATTGAAATCTCATGAAGGAGCCAAAAGAAATGAGAGTGTGAAACCAGAAGAAAGCACCCGGTCCAAGAGAGCGTGAAACCGATGCATGAACAAGAGCCTGATACTGCTTCATCCTCTAGCACAAAGGCAATTGGCCTCATGAACTGGAAGTCTCCTAGAAGCAGCTAAAGTAAATATATTAAAAAAATTAAAACAAAAGCTACTTATTTGCTGTGATTTGCAGGATCTCCCTGCACTTTCCCCACATACTCTTTTGCTTTAAGAAAAGTCTGAATCTGAAAAGATGTTCAACTTATATAAAAGCATACATGAAAACATCAATATGAAAAAAGGCCACCTAGCTCCTACAGACAATGAGGCACTTAAATCGTGGTATCATATCAGTAAAGCAGCTTCTTTCATCTGTTGGACATAGATATGCAAAATTAACAGAAAACCACACCTGGAAGGTGAAGGTAACACATTTGCAAAAAAAATTTTTAAATCTCCTTTCTTTTATGTGCTAAGAACAGCTAGCTCAAGTCTGCATAAGAAACAGCATTTATTGTAGAAAAAACTGGGAAGTGTTTTCACAGTTTCAACAAAGACTGCAAAATGGACTTTTTCTTGAAAAAGTTTGCTTTGAAAGTTTAATTCCTAATTAATATAAATTCTGTAAAGATAGGTACACACGTGTAAAAGAATTGCATGTTGCAATACTAATGTGTAATATTCATAAGATATTGAATAGATGCAATTACTTAAATGCTATCTCTGTGACTATGCTGGTTTGATCTGTCTTTTTTTTTTAATAGACAAAGTTAATAATCTGAGACACACAAACATTGGTCATATTTTTTAAAAAACTTAGTAACCCACGATCAAGATATTCCTAAGGCTGGAATGTGAACACTCAAGCATGCAACACTCTCCACCCTTCGTTTGGTTTTCTTGGTAGCACAGGAAAAAAATGCAAATGCTTTCAAGAATATGAGTCTCTTTGCAATGAATATGTATTTTAGGATTTAAAACAACTTTCACAACATATTGCAGCAAGTTTTTCCATTTTATGCCCTCTTATGATATTTCAGAAAATTAGTCATTGCCTCATACATCAACTGGACATATATAGAAAAAAACCTGAAAAAGTAAAAACGACAGAAAAATGAAAGATTTATGCTTGCTCATAAGATAACATACCACCACAGCTATCAGGATGAGGATCTGTGTTACTCAATTTGCATTTGAGGAATGCAAATATATACTTTAATTTTATGCATGGAAAGAGTGGCAAGGATTTTGAAGAATTCTATCTTAAAAGCTTACTTTGTGTGAAACTGAAAGAATTTTTGCTAATAAGTCTCAGTGAGAGTTTGAAGTAGCTTGAGATCATTTCTAATTGCAAGGCAACATAAATATATTCTGAGTTTTTTTGTTAGTATCAGCTCACAGCTCTCTAAGTAATGTGGTGTATTTTCATTTGAATCACACAGATCCTGAAGTGTTTTATAATTCCTCTACTGATAAACCATAAATCTCATCGCACCATTGTACATTAAGTGTAAGTCTAATCTTAAAGCCTAGGCTTTACTGGAAACAACTTTATTCAAATATTATAACTTAACCTTAATACGGTGTATTGTATCATTTAATGGTCAGATGATTATGAACATTAACATTAGGTAACACAAATTGTGGAAACCTCTCCTATTTAATTTTCTTTTAGAAATTATATCTATTTTTTTCTGATGAGTTTTCACCTTGTACAATCACCTTCCTCAAATTTTCCATTTCCTGTTTAAAATTTGAACTAGCTAGCACTAACTAATAGGTTCTAATGTTCTAACCTGTAGTATCTCAAGGCAAATAGTATGTTATTTATACACTTAATTACAGAGTATGAAGACAAGATTAAAAAAAAACAAGCAAAAGAAACAAAAAAACATAGCATGCCACCATACCATACAAAGAATGGTTTAGAGATTTAATTACTATTTGATTACAGGAGCTGTCCTTGGCACTCTGTGCTTGAATTACTCACCCTCATGGAGCTCATGTAAGGAATAAGTATTATCTTCAGACAGCTTTGCTTTAATACAGATTATAGTGTTAATTACCTCTGTATTTATAAATACTTGAATACTGTCCTTCAACATACCATTTTATGTATTATAGAAGAAAATATTTCATAACAAATGAAACGGTATTTCATTCTTCTGATTTGACACACTAAATCAGAGATGGAAAGTATGCAAGAAAGTAGCCCAAAGGAGCAGTGACATTTCTAGAAAGAGACCCTGTGGTGGATGACACATGCCTAAAACACCACAGGAGATTCACTTCAGCATCTCACAGGGCATCCTGATCTCTCTTTCCTTCCCAAACAGACATATGCAAGTTGCTCCTCTCAATCAGAAGTCTCTTACAGCCTGAGCAAGATTTAGTAACACTTTTTCTTTTGGGTTCATCATATCTTTCATATAGTCAGGAAAAAAAAAAGACACAATGATTTTGAAAAAAAAGAATAAAAATATGTTGCTTGGTGCATAAGGTTGAGAAAATGCATACAGATATAATGCATTCAGTTACACATTATAAGGTCTACAAGTATAAAAAGTGCACTGAGATTTTTCCTGTTTTAAACTGATGCATTTATTTTTAATTTCACCTCATGTGTATCTAGAGAGAGATACAAAAATTTAAGAGAACAGAAAAAATAAAAATGGAATCAGACTGATACTAAGGAAGAGGAATCTGACAAAACCCATCTCTTCTCTAGAAGTATCTCAAGAAACAAATGTAAGTAATGCTAGTTTAACATATATTTACTCATTTCGCTGCAGATGCAATAATAAAACCAGCAGACCTAAACCTACAAATAGTTGGAATAAACTTTATAGGAAGATCTCCACTAAGCATGTGGAGGAAAAGAAGGTGCTCAGGAGCAGCCAGCATGGGTTCACCAAAGGGAAATCATGTTTGGCTAACCTGATCACCTTCTATGATGGAGTGACTGGCTGGATAGATGAGGGCAGAGCGGTGGATGTGGTCTATCTGGACTTCAGCAAGGCTTTTGACACCGTCCCTCACAGCGTGCTCCAGAGCAAGGTTCAGAAGTGTGAGATAGATGAGTGGGAAGTGAACTGGATTAGGATTTGGCTCAATGGCTGGGCACAGAGAATGGTGGTTAGTGGCACTGAGTCCAGCTGGAGACCTGTACTTAGCGGTGTTCCCCAGGGATTGGTTCTTGGTCTGGTCTTGTTAAACTTATTCATTAACGACCTGGATGAAGGCATGGAGTGCTCCCTCAGCAAGTTTGCTGATGATACCAAACTGGGAGG
>JAUBOD010000309.1:120277-131376 GCA_032353885.1 Nothura maculosa
AGGTGACCCTGCGTGTGCAGGGGGGTTGGACTAGATGACCTCTGAGGTCCCTTCCAACCTTATGCATTCTATGATTCTATGACAGTAGATAGATGCAAGATGGAACATAAACAATACAGATATGAAAATAACACTATTAAGGTAGAAAAAAGTTAACACTTCCACCAAAATTCCATACTGAAGGAGATCTAATCTTAATCCCCTGATCTGAATGAATTATACTTTCTCTCAAAGTAAAATAAATAGCCCATGAAACAGGCTTAGTAGTTTTCTAAAAGCTATTTAACAACCAAAAAGCCTAGACCATACACAAAGCAGAATGCAAGAGGGAAATAAAAAAAATGCTAATGAACACATCAAAACATCTTTCACTCTAGCTTCAGTTCAACTCTTTTTAAGATATCTTAGGGGAGGTGCAGCAGGGAGGAAAGAAATAATGACAGGCGTACAAAAAAAAAAAGGAAGTAATGGTGTGCATTTCTCAACAGAAAGCTTTCTAAAGTCTGCTACCAGCACTCTAGCAAGTGTTTCTGTCCTGTTACCTGTTCTCCACCATAAACAGGCCTGACATGCACTCTGGCAAAACATATGCCTTTTTTTACTTTTTTGGTCAGAGAAAAGTCAAGACATTTTCTTTACTTCAGGTACAATTACAACAAACTATTTTTTTTTCAGAACCAGGTCAATAGCTCATTATTACTGAAAGCAGAACTTTTTTTTTTTTTTCCCAAAAAACGTTTCTCCATCTCATTCAAGGAGAACGATACAACTACACTCCTATCTAAAAACACAGATCTATAAATATAAATGGAAAGCATTAATATTTATAACTATATATAACAAGCAGACCTAACAACTAAGATCAGATCAACCTCTTCCAGGTTACTGCAAATAAACTCATTTCCACACTGAAGTTAGCATTTGGTTTCATGAACCATAATGACAAATTTTAAAAAAATATTTCATCCTACATTTTAAAAAAAGCTATAAATCATTCTTATCAGAAAATAAACAAAAATTCAAAAAGGAAAAAGAAAAGAAAAAATTAATTATGGTAGGTCTTACCTTCTGTAACCAAAGAGTTACACAGGGTTTGTGAAAAAAATGATGACAGGGTAGTTCTGTTATGATTTCATCTTTTAGATATTCACTGCAACAAATTGCACAGCACTGGTCTTGGCCTAGAAAGAGGCAGAAGAAAAAACAGTTTTATTATTATTGTTATTTACATCTAAGATTAACTGAAATCAATTCAAAGCATACTGGCAGCATCACTAACGAAAAAATATACACTCATACCCATCCCACTAAAAATTAGCCTTTCAAACTGATCAAATTTATATTCTCAGACTGATTCAAGATGTGAACATCTGTGAACAGAATTTTTAGAATAATATTGCCAGCTGTCCAATAAATATCCTTAAATATTTATCTGTGCTACTGCAAAAGTAAAGTGTGCTCTTATATATTTTGCAGGAATTAACTGCTTTTTCCATACCATTGTGGTCATCTGTGACGATAATCTGTGGCAGACAGTCTATGCTTTCTTTACTAGCTGGTGGATGAGCCTGCTCCACATCAACAGCCAGGGACTCCAAATGCGCCAGAGCAGTCTGAAAAAGGAAATCAAAATCTGTAACTCACAAATGAAACATCCCATATAAAAACAAAACAAAAGGCAAAAAAGGTTTTACTTATATTACTTTCTCAAAAAAAAAGCAACATCTATCATAGTAGCCATTACTTCCTTTTTTTCTTTTTTTTTGTGAGGTATGAATTGAAATTGGAGGCTGAAATAGTCATAACTTCTTTTTTTCAATCTTTCTTAAAAAAAAAGAAAATAAGTGAAAGTTGCAGTTTATTCTCTAATAAACAATGTCTGCTGTAGCTGAACAACCTAGTATGAAAAAAGATATCTGAAGAAGTCAGATCAAGTCACAATCCAAAGAAGCCTGCAAATACTGAACTGTCATAACATTTAACTTTCTGAACACAAAAGTGTCACTCGTGTTTTCTTACTTTAGCTGAAATGCCACCTACCTAGATTCTAAATTTTTCATTAATACCTGAGATACACTGTCAAAATAAATTTTTAGGAAAAAAAAAAAGGTACACGTCATACAGATGAGAAACATCTAGAACAGGCATAGTGCTATGTGAGAAATTGTCACTTGTTTGAAAATTAGAGATTTTCATCATATAAAATCACTAAGAATTCAATGCCACAGCAAGCAGAACTGACGGCTGCATTATATGCTTGATCATATGAAAGGACTAATAGTAGAAAAAAAGTCAGTAAAAAAAAAAAATCACAACACACCAAGTACAAGCAATCTAAATTCTAAAGTAAGTACAGATACACCTGGTTGTGTCCTAGCAATACAAACCGAAGTTGACGAACCAAAAAAACCACCCCAAAGTACCGAGTTCATACATTGAATGAACTATTGACAACCCTTATGAACTTCTTTCCAACACATAATTTGTTTATTCTAATGGCCAACATATTTATGAGGAAATGTCTTTTTATAATCTCTGCAGAAAACATAATGGGTGCTCTACCACCTAGTAGCTAAAAGAACTTAATACGTGTGTGTGTACATATAAATATAGATGTGTATATATACATACACAATATACACACACACACACACACACATATATATATATATATATATATGCATACATATATATATACATACATGATATTGGATGATACCTACTAACCTCTTCAGGAATTTTTCCTCCTGACCTGGGAATTCCACCTACTCTCCTACCACGGTGTGGGGACAGCTGCAGTCCTGCAGCTCTGCACCGTGTCCACATGCAGGACTTGTGGCGGTGCAGAGACCACCAAGACCCAACGGGCAAGGGTCTGCACGTCCTGCTAAGCTCACTCCTAGCACAAGTATTCTCATCTATAAGTCATCTGCTGTAAAGGTAACCCAGGGATAGTTATCCATGATGCAATGCAAAATAAGCACACTTCTCGAATTTGACAGCTTACACTCAGGAAAGTCTCCTGCAACGGGTAATATTGCCTTAATGACATACAGTACTTACAATACCATTTTCCTACACAGCTGAGATGGTCTGGGAGTAATATCTAGGTTTAACAAAAACACTCTGTTTAAGTAGATTGGTTGCTACAGCTGGAAATATTAGATAAGCTCCCAGGGGCACAAAAGGATGCAAGACTACCAACAAACCTATCAAATATTATCTGCAAACCTTTGTGTCTGTGTTCAGTATTAGTATGCTAAGATAGAAAATAATTTACAAAAGCAATGTACTGTTTGCTTTTGAAAACAGCATAAAAGAAACACAAGAGAAAAGAAGCCTTACAATAACTCTGAACTTCGAAACTGCATCTCTAAAACCGAAGCAGACCAAAGAAACGTCCATTCCACGGCTTCGGTGGCAAGCTTTCCAAGATACTTTTACTGTCATCCTCCTCCTACATGAGGCGACTGCTTATTGCTCCATGTACCATAATCTCAGTGCTGGACAAAACTAAAGAGAGGCTTTAAGTATCTCATATGTGTGAACTGGCTCAGGAAAGATCTATAAACAAACTAATGCTGTGAAGGCATCCAAACTGTTCTAGACTCCTTCTGAAGGAAGCAAATACTCCCACTAAGTAATGTTCTTAAAACAAATGGAAGCAGGAAAGTCGCACAGACGTTATTACATTTTCAGCACAGAAGCTACTTTAACAGGATTCGAGTAGTTTACGGAAAATTGCTACTTCTCCCTTCCAAATACCACTACTAACAGTAGCAAATTTGACTATTTGTCTCACAGACAGAAAATAACACGTGAGTTTTGGAAGCACTATGTCATATCTCTTTCATCTCACACCTTTAGCAAATTAGTTTTGATTTTTGAAAGAGTTTCTTAGCTATGACAGACTTTAAGAATAATTATATTGTCATAAGTGGAAAAAAAATCTAGTTAATGACTCTTCTGCTTTAAGTAATAGAATTTGGGAAGACTTAAGCAGGAGGACTCAGTAGATCAGGCTGAATAAAAGTCAGTCATCAGACAAACTTTTAATGATGTAATTAAACTCAACCCAATTTATTAATATTTATTAAAGTTAATCAAAGTTTGCACTTGTACATTACCAACCCTCTCCTGGTGCAAAAATACTGTTCATTGCCAGGAAGAAGACATGCTACTTTCAGTTCTGTTTTCCACCAAAAAATCTTGACCTTACTGACTGAGACACATTCCATACAATCTTTTGAAAAAATGACAAACATTTTCTATACTGCCTATGGAATGGAAACTGTGTTTTTCTAGTTGATAGAGATGGTATTTTCAGGAATGTGTCTCTTATCCAAATTTGAAAAGACTCAGTTTAGTTTTTTTAATATATATATACACACACACACATATATATGTGTATATATATATATACGTATATATATACACTATATATATATACGTATATATATATATATACTATATATATATACATATATATATACTCCCCCCAAAAATGCTATATTCCACATATCTGAGCAAGGATAACAACCACAGCAGCAAAGATAAGGAAAAGCTTTGTAACAGCATGATATACTTAAAGTCATTTACTGTTCCACTGAAAGCTAGTTGGAAAGCACTTCCAAGATCACAAATTTCTAGTTAAATCAACATGTAATATGGCAACATCAAATATTACTAAAGCAGTGATGTAATATAAATGCATTGGCCATTTGTAATTCAAGAAAATAGGAAATAGATTCTAATTCTACTTACATCTTGCAGTGGTTGTTAAATACACATTTCCAGGGAAAATGTAAGACTAAAAAACAAATCAAAACTAACCCAAGACAGAGCAGTATTGCCAGGTCTCTATTGGTCAGTTTCTCTCAACTTTCAGAAACATAATATTGCCTAAAAGATATGCTGGACAGTTTTGTATAATCCTTGCTTTCTGAGCAAATGTAGTAGTCACCTTCAAATTGATGAGAAGTGCTCAACCTGTACCATTTTTCATGGGAACAAATATCTGCAATCCTTTCTCAAAAACTACTAGGCAGTTCATTTAGTCTCAATCACTCCAGATGTCTCTTTCATTACATTTGCCTTTTTCTGCCATTTCCCGAAAGGCAGAAATTGCTAGCTAAATAGTAGCACTATAACAACTTTCCAGAAGCAAACAGGCAAACTGAAATGAACATCAGTATACCTAAAAGACAAAGGAGAATCTGAACTATCTAACCAGCACAAGAGAATAACTTTTCCTTTATGCATTTATTGAGCAAACATAATAAAATTCAGGTTTTTGGACAACAAGGCAGTAGGTAATAATGCTTAACAGAAAGGATTTTAATTCTGCTTAATCACAAATTTGATACCATACACTGCTGTGTCCTAGAGAAGCAGGGAGCAAACCTATGAGTCAGCTTCATATTTAACATCTAGCCATTACAGGTGGCACGGATGTTATGGAATATCTTACTGGATATTTATTTAGCACAGCATGGAAATTAATAGGCAGACAGAATCACTGCTCTTTTGAAAGGGCAGAGATGAGGCCTCAACACATCCCAGAGCCACAGAACTCAGATCTGTGAGAGCACAGTGTCCGTGGATCTCCCCTCAGGAGCTTGCAGGTCCCTTACCTGTGCAGGAAGAAGCTCCCTACAGCTGGACTAATTCCAGTTTATACAGACTCCCTTGAACACCAAAATGTTTCCGACATCCAAGGGCAAATTTAAAGCACTGCTTAAGAGAATTTGTTTTCCTTCTTTTCTGATATCCACAGTCATTGGATGCAACTGGTGCCATGCTCAGAGGATAACCAACACCTTTGAGGACCTCTCTCTGCTTGCTGAGTGGTTCAGCTACAGCTCCTGGTGACACTAATGTAATTACAGCAGCTTCTCTCTCAGCCATACATATGGTCACCCAGGATTGCTTTTACAGGTCAGCCTGACAGGAGTCCACACATTTCACCCGACAGAATTAGCTAGAGAGTTTTGTTACACAGCCATGAGATGGACAAATGCACAATCTAAAGCCATGTGGTAATATACAGATTTTTTTTTTTAAATGAAGGGATTGGATTAGATTCCTTTCTCTACAAAGAACTTCTCTCTCTGATGCTAAGAGAGCACCAGCTGCTTCTGATAATTACAAAGAGGCTCTGGAGCAATGAAAAGGACACTGAATTTTCCCTACAAAGCTTAAAAAATACTGATTTTATAGTAAGGGCATCAATAGACTCTTGCACACAGTTTTGAAATGTCTCCAGATAAGCAATGGTAAGATCTTGTACACCTGAAGACAACGCAAAGGACTTGCTCTTACATAAGGCTGACCTTCTATATAAGTTGAGGGAACTGGGAAAGCTGGACACAGGAATCCTTTGGTCCCCTTCCCCTTGGGACAGCCCCACGAAGCTTATTTGTTATTTGCCATCAAATCATTAACAATCCAGAGCACCATGAGAAAAACAAACAAAAAGTCTATGTTTGGTACACTGATAGCCAGTTTTTTTTTTAAATAAGATATTCCTGATATTGTGCCTGCAAGCACACTAGGACACAGAGTCTTATCTTTTCACCCCTGTTCACTGCCAGGAATCAAGCAGTGCTGTCCCTCAATTTATGCTACACATGAAACAACTCAAGGTAACTGTTGCAACTGTTGCCTATAACATGACTACTGTTAAAGCATTTAACTCTTCTTTTGGTAAACACCTTACCAGGGAAGTTTGCCAGAATGAAAGAACTTAAAAGTCTTAGTCTGAGTTTTACCTAATTTCATATTATGTCTGAAAGTGTCCAACATAAGGCACTTCATGAAAAGGTAAAGAAAAAAAAACATGACCCCACAAAACTGTGTTGGTTTTTAATAAATAACAAAAGTGGATTCATCTGAAGTTAAATACATGAAAAAACAAGTTAAAATGGAATTCAATTAAAAAAAAAAGACAATCAAATCCAAACCAGTCTCACAACAAGGAATAAAAAGACAGTCTGTGTTCTATTTATAATTTTACAGAAAGAATTTGGGATAACCTTTGGACATAAATCCACATATGAATAAACATTCTTTTGATTTGTAGGGAATTTAGCAACATTAAGCTCAATCTGAAATGGGAAAGTCATTTTTTCCCCAGACTCTTGGTCAACTTCTGAATAAGGACGCAGTAATGAAAGCCTATGTCACAATACCACTGATATAATACCACTGAGAACACGTAGAACTTAACATACTGCTGCAAGGCTGACTGGAATAAAACTTAAGATCTTTTGCATGTAAAATCTAAGGGACGATCTGCTAAATTAAAAAGAGCCAATCTGAAGTTCACAATGACTTGAATATTCGTCCATTAAAAAAGAAAAGAGGAGAAGAAAAAAAAGAACAACTTAGTGTACTTTGGTTTTATTTTACAGAAGTCAATAATTATAACTGAATACCTCCATAGCTTGTGCCAAGCGTTCCTCCAATGCCATATACGTGAGAAATTGAGGGTCCACATATGAAATGGCTTGGTGGCCTAGGCCATCTCCAAACTCATCAAGTAGTCTGAAAAACATGATTTAGATAACATTCTTCATTACAAAGTTCAGAGTAACAGCACAAGGTCTGGGTACATTACAATTATTGAGGATCATCTAACATTGCCATTTGCACCCGTACTCTTAAGAGCTGTTGCACTTGCAGTGAGTTTTTAATGCTAGCTGCTTCAGGATAAAGCATTCAGTTGTAGGAGTTTTGCCACTAAATTTCACCCACATTATTAAAATGTTAGAGAAGTCTCTTCCCCGTGTTTTGATCACTTACAGAATCCTGCTGGGTGCAGCCTTCATACCTGAAGCACAGCAGCCATCCATACCCTACCAAGAACCCTCCTCTTCCCCTGGTGCCTGTTGCCCCAGCTAATTACCTTTCACTGAAAGAATAAGTACTCTTCTCCAGTTTAGGTTCCATGCATTACCCACCACTGTAAATATACACTCTCTGTAAATATACCAGAGAGATTGCTATATTCTCCTCACTGAGGTACTTCTATATATATTTTTTTAAAAAAGCTAAGATTTAAGTCTCATACTGGAAAGCAGACTCTCTAGCTCTGCTTAATATTCACTTTAAAATAAATACGCTACACTGTTCTATCATCAGGTTGAATAACGCTTTGCAAGAGGTTCTGCAATCTCTCTAGTATTTGCAGGAATTTTCTAAATTACGTTACAATAATTTTCCATAATCTAGTAACAGAAAAACAAGTAACATATTTAAAATTATAGTACAGTTTTCTTCTAACAGCATATGCAATGGAGGAAAAGTTACAAAGTTATGATTATATGCATATTACTACACTTTTATATACTTCCACTCCGTTTAGTGGCCTGGTAATAAACTGAAAAATAGACCCAACATCCTATGACCACTGGCTAGTTTAGGAAATCTAAATTCTTTTTCTCTCCTAAGAAGAAAACCAGCACTACTAGGTTTGAGGCAAGTGCATGCCAATGAACATGTACATTCTAATATGCAAAATAAAAAGCAGTGACAAATAACTAAAGCCTTTGAAACTAAAACAGGAAACCATCCCAGGCATACCTCCACTCAGCGTCCAAGTCCTCACTCATGCTGGAGTCATCCTCAAGGTTGTTGTTCCCATCCAACATAAAGAAGCTAGGATGCACCAAGTGATTACCTGGATCATCTTCCTCATCACTGCTACTTTCTATTTCCTCATGGTATTGTAACCAAGGAATCTCTCCTTCCTCCAAAGACGCTTGTTCCCTTTAAATAAATATTTGAAAGGCTAAAACTGAAAATTTGGAAGAATTTACAGATACATGCAAGCAGGAGAAGCTAAATATATTGCAAAAAGGTAGCAGCCTTTTGTTTCTCAGACCGCAAAGCTCTAGATTGTCAACTGAGCATTGTTGTTACAAAAGCAGAAATTTCTATTTGCATCAGCTGACCCATGCACACCCAGAAGCTTCTAACACCCATGATTTTGTGGCAAGAGTTCATTTAACGTTCAAGAGCAGTAAACAGCTTTATTTGCATTTCCCTTCAAACATCTTCAGGGCTAGCAACTTTTTATCTAAATTATATTATTAATCTAAATTATTAGATGATCTAAAGCTTATTTTAGTCATGTGTAAGTGTCTGAAACTGAAAAAGCTCTCCTTTCAAATGGAGGCCTGGCTTCAGTATAAAGAGATATGATATGTAAAAAAGCTACATACATCAGAAATACATACACGAGAAATAAAGATTTTTTTTTATTCCTGAATTTTTCTAGAGCAGCACAAGTCACCTGAATGTTTCACACAACAGGGTTGAGACACCCATTTTCCATAGTGGAGCACAAACAAGCAGGAACCATGCCAAAAACAGCCTGTTCAAACCAAAGAATGCTTAAGAGCATCCGCTGTTATTTTGAAGCGGATGAGCTTGTATAAAGTTTTCATAAAGCTATGCTAATCTTCAAAACTGAAGGAGACAGTGTATGAATAAGCTAAGGACAAGTAAGTTAAGGACAGAGCTTTGGAATACATAGAGTTTGCTACTGTCTTCCTTATGTGGAAAGAAGCAAAACATGTAGGCATTACTTAATGCTAAAGCCTCCTCTAAGAACACAAGTCCATTGATAGATATTAAGCAAAAAAAAGAAAAACCTCACAAAACAGACCAAAAAAAATCCTTTAACTTATCTGTAGCTACTTCTATGTACAAGTCTTGCCTTTGAACAAGAGCAGAGGCTTTTTAAAAAATATATAAAAAAAATCAATAAATGAGCAAGAACACTACAAGAAACTGGAATAAAAAGTTTTCAGCAAGGAATTCTTCTTCAAGTTTATTATAATCACTGAAACACCTAAACAAAAAGCAGCAGCCATTCAATTTACTGGAATATGACAATGAAGAGAAAAACAAGTGAGGCATGGAGTAAAAAGCAGCAGCAAAAAAACGAGTACTGTATACTTGCCATATGAAAAAGAGACAGCTCTTTACAGTTAGACTGTATGCAAACAATTTAATCTTGCCTTTAAAAGTATACCCAGTCTACTAACCTGCTGTTTTTCTTGCTATTCGAATGCCAACACTCTCCTAGCAGTTTTGCTTCTTTCATAGAAGTCAGCACTGTTTGCATGACATATCATTTTTCCCCTACTCCAAACAGAAATATCAGAACTAATATGATTGTTCTGATGGAGGAAAATAATTACTGATAGTATAGTGATTATTTTTAGAACTGGTGTTATTCTCTACAGTGTTGTGTTGACAGGGTGCTAGACTGGCACTACGACTTAAGAAGTAACTCAATGAAACAAAACCATACCCTCCTTGGAAACAGAAGTCTGTGTTCTCCTCTTCCAGGCCACTGCTGTTGCTCTGCACTTCTGGCTCTTGCTCCCCCCTGCCTGGGAGAGTCTCCCAGCTCTCATCACTTGAGGACTGGTCTTTATCCGTGGCAGCAAAGTACGGAGGCAGGGATGTGGACCATTCTCCATCACTGCATTCAGAGCTGCAATTCAGACACAGCAACACGGTGTGAATTTAACATCACTTTAAGGGGAGAGAGGAGAAAAAAAAACCCACAAGAAAACACATGTGATTTGCCTCTTTCCTATGTAAATTCAGTTATTATTCATATTTCTTTATGGAGTAACAATGTGATAAAGTTCTTAAAAATGGAATCATGACGATCAGGAGTACAAGGTCAAAAGCTACGTAGCTTATATAGTATAGTAGTTTCTCCCAGCACCCTGTAAAGAGAAAATAATAGCAGTGACCCCACGAAGCATTTGAAAAACGTGGTAAATATCGATCTTCTCTCCTGGGCAAAAAACACTTTGTTAGCAAGAATGTTAGTAACTTCCAGTACAAGTGAAAAAATACTGGAAAAATAATTAACTCTCTATCCCCAAGAGATAAATAACAGTGGGTGGTTCAGACAGAATTTACTCTTTGAGTAAACAAACCATGATCAGCTTTACAACAGCAACAGTATCGGGATCTCTGGAAGAAGGCTGACCTTATCCACTGTTACCTCTAGCAATACCCTTAGAAAGCTCATTCAGCACTAGCAGTGACAGAAGACACTTACTCAAGCCAAA
>JAUBOD010000309.1:139170-151180 GCA_032353885.1 Nothura maculosa
CCCTGCGTGTGCAGGGGGGTTGGACTAGATGACCTCTGAGGTCCCTTCCAACCTTACACATTCTATGATTCTATGAAAATGATTTTGTTGCCTCCTGCCAGAAAAAAAAAAAAGGAAGCAGGCAAGGGTGGAAGGAAGCAAGGAATATAAATGAAGTAAGATATTTTTTCTCAGGACTGTGCTCAGCAGAAATTGCATGACCTCAAAAATTTTAACTAAAGAAGCAAATGAAAAGCACTTACTATAAACTATAGCTTCTAGTAGAAGCCACAGTCTGAACATTTACAGGCACAAGACAATCTCCTACAGGAAAGCCTACAGAACCAGGGACAGTATTTTGAAAACATTCATTAGAAATATGCATTTTAATGGAAGTTCTACAGGAAAACTCTCAAGACCTACTTTAATATATTCCCTACGGGGAAAAGAAAGTTTATGTAAACAAGTCTCAGACCCTATAGAGAGGAAACGGTGCTCAGAAAGGGCTGACAGGAAACAGATATGTTGCCTCTTTTCTCAACAGTAGGACACAGTATCAAGCATAATAGTGGAATAAAAATTAGCGGAAATGCAGCATTACAGAAAGAATATAGAATTTCAGGAAAAATTTAAAAAGACAAAGAAAAAACCAAAAAGTGTTTTTTTCCCTTTGCTCTTATATATTTGTTTGGTTTACTCCTATCTTTTTTTTTTCTATGTATAATAAAGTAACTGCAAGAGTCTAAAATATTACTCTTTCATTCCTATGTGAACTGACAGCAGCACAAGTGACACTTTCTGAGTTTAAAAGTAAAGATCTTTCAAATATTTACAGTTCAACTACTTAAAACTGCAATATTCAAGTAAAGTAGAACATGAAGAGTCTTTTATAGCCAGATTCACTTCTGTGATCATTAGTCAAATTATAATAAAGTGTTTGTTACACAGCTGTTGTCCTGTATCTCATCATGTTATATATATTTCTCTAAATCTCCCCTAAAACGTGTGATTTCAGTTATCTCTCATTTCTACTGCTCTTCGCACATAGGGAAGGTCTGCAAGCAGAGCCCGGCTGGTGGACCCCACAGAAAGCCAAGTATGTCCTTCACTAGCTGTTGCTCGATTATGCTGTCTCTTTCCACAAATCCAGGGTACAACTCAACAGAACCTTTGCAGAAAATACAACAAAATAAAAATTAGGCATCAGGGGCTTCTTCTCCCATGCAATTTGAGATCAGTTACATATAAACATCATTTAATACCTTGTCACATATCTGCCCGTTACTTCTCATCCCACGTCAAATAACAGAAGCGAAAATGAGCAACCACAGTTTTCTTGCAACTGTTTTCAACTGTTGCTCCCTAAAAATGTAAAGAAACAGTCTCTGCAATTAATTGTTGGGAGGAAAAGATGAGTTGGTGGCAGAAATATAGGGAATAATATTCCTACCAAATCAACCATTAAGTCATGTTTTTTCAAGCAAGCTCAGACAATTCGTACTTTTACACCAGTTATCACACTGCTGGTTAGCAGACTGCCAGAGCACAAACCAAGCTGACAATAAAGCAACCACACCGAAATATCTCTTAGAGCAGGATCCAACAGATCAGGTTAGCAAATCAGCACAGCAACAGGGAAATTTCCCCTCAAAGACGCCAGTATAAATGGTTGAAATCAGAAAAAGTAAAAATATAAATACTTAATTTTAGCTTGTTCTGCAAATGTGGGTATTGTTCACAAACAACAATAAATGACGTCCACTCAAGAGAGTCAAAACTCAATACATCCAAATCCTTTATTCTTCAAATTGAGGATCACAGAATGCAAAGACTTCGAAGTGGGTGGAATCCACTAAGGCTTTTTACTCCAAATAATTCTTTCACATATAGACTAGGTCATATTGTATTTCACTTTTAAAAAACTGATATAGGACGCAGATAGCACTAAAAAACTCTGCACTGAGAAGAATTGATTAGATTGAGATAATAAAATTTTTCATCTTTTCCAAAGGATTAAATAACACATTTGGATTAACTAATCCTCTTGCCTCCTCTCTCCTCTATTTCTAAAAGTAGTACATTAATGTTAAAGGTTAACTGTAAATGCACATACATTTAGTTCAAGTTTAGTTCAAGCATTTACAAATGACTCAAATGAGTCATTTGAGTAACTACAAATGACTATGTATAAATACCTTTTTTTTTTTTTAAATATAGACCCACATTTAGGACCACCACAGTCTAGGGTGCAAGCAGCAGGTAAGTCCTCCGATGGGACTCCATTTTCCAAACAACATGCATCTAAATCCTGACATCTGCACTTAATCTTTCCTTCATTATGTTTGATTCTCTTCTCTCAATTCCTTCACATTCTAGAAACTAGGAAGAAGAGAAGCAGCTTCCTGGAATCAAGAAATTTGCACCCTGCATAGTTACCATACTACTAAATGACAAACCATCATCTTCATCGATGCAAGACACCCTTGCAACCTCCACCTAACTTCTGAATGGGGCAATTTGACTCCAAAGAAGGGAGGCAGTTTTGTCATATTGATACTTCCCAGAACTACTGTGAACATCTCCACGAGCACCGTTTCCTTTAAGCAGCACACATAGTCCGTAGAAACAATGGACTATTTCTATAGAAAATAGCAACATTGGAAGAGACGGATTTGGGAATGGAGACATGAAAAGAGCTAACTACTGGTTTATTCTACAAAATTATTAACTTATGGACCTACAACACTTTAATAAAATGGAAGCATACTAACTGCACAGATAGCCTGTTACCACATCATTCTCTCTGCAATTAAAACACAACTGTGGACAGAAGCATACAAGACTTGTGAGAGAGAAGACATGACAACATTTTACAGGCTCAGGTCTATGAATAACTAGTATACATATTACAGGCTAAAGCTTGGAAATACTCAAGACTTCCATTTAGATACCTAACTAAAGGACAAGAGATTGGCAAATATCTCTTTACAACACTTTGGGTCAGTTGCAGCAATAAAGATTCAGTTCTTGATATTTTTCATTATCTCAACAGTTCTGAACATCTTCAATAAAATGTTTTTTTTTCTCTCTCCCAAGTGCTGCAAAGTCTAGAATTCTTCTCTTACATATCTAGCAATTTATTTTCCAGTTTTCAGCAGAAGACATCTGCATTGCATAACTTTCATTGAAAAAAAAAAGAAAAAATCCCATAACTCTAGAAACCTCACAAGCAGCATTTTCTGTCAGACATCTTATCTGATTTATTTGCACCTTTTCTTCATGCTGTTACACCCAGTTTAGCTTCTTGTTGCCATTCATACACACAATCACCTCCTAGGGCTACTGAATGTCTAATGGATATGAAAGGAGAGAGTAACAAGTGACAATCTTATATAAGGGAAAGAAAAGAGGGAATGCAAACAGTTTTCCACGCAAATTCATGTCCCAGTGGAAGGTACTTCCGTTAGGCTGCCCTGCAACACCAGTGTTCCCCTTCACTCAGGCTCTTTGTTTCCCATGCAGGGGCTTTTCTCTGTTCAAACTCTAAGGGCTTAATTGAGGAAGAGCAGAACAAGCTCGTGCAGTGCTGTTCTGAATCAACTGTCCTCATCCTTGGCTCATGGGACTGTGATATCCTCTAAATTATACTAAGATTCACTTATTGAAGCATCTCCTTCCCTGTAAGTGTTTAAAGGCTAATCAAATCACGTCATATCTTCATGCTGAAGATATTCTCCTTTCACTGAGGATTAAATGGAAACACTAAGAACCCAGATGTGCTGAATTTGAGCCTGCACTCTATATAATCACTAATTTATGTGGCTTCACCTAGTTTTTCTTACTGCACCTCACACACTGCTTCCACCACCTGAACAGCTTTATTTATTGTAGCTTTCAGGTTTTCAAGCACATGAATTTCTTTGATTTTTTATTTTGCTTTTTGTTTAGGCTACACTATGTTATCGCAGGTTTGTGGTTAGGGAAATAGAGAAAATGAATTCCAGAACTGATTCTATGTACTTAGCTGAACTCTTCTAACCAGCTGATAAAAAATGAAAATTATGTTTAAAGAAATCTACATTTGAATTACTACAGATTTCTATTTCAGAGATAACAGTCTCAGAGTAACTTGCAACCCACTGACCTTTTAATATTTACCTTTCCATTACTTACACCATTTAACAACATTATAAAAACTTGTATCTATTGAAAGCCACAGAGGAAACTAGAGCACAAGAAAAGCACAGCTAGTTTTCCTATCTAAAGCAAAGTCTTGCTACACTAACAATTTCATCATATTAAAGGCAGGCAGGCAGGAAATCATTGTTTCTTCTCACTTGTCTTTTTCCTGCTTCCAATCTTTTTACTTCAGGTCAAATTTGTTGCTGTGAGAACTCCCAGAAGTGACTGATCAAAACAAAACATACCACGCTGCCTTCAAGAGCAGAAAGCTAAATTTATGTGGCACCAAAAAGGGCAATTACATGGGTTTTTCACTAATTCACAGCACTTCATGATTACAAAAACTACTGAAGAATCTAACCTAAACACTGTCCATTCTTTACATCGCCATCTAACTATTTTATCTTTAAATTAAGCACAGTAAATGGACATAACTGCCATTTCCTCATTACTTTTTTCTAAACAGTTAATCCCTTCATGAAAGTAACAATAAATCAAACTAAAGAACTGCCTCCCACCTCATATATCCAGGCCTCATTTTCCATTTAAATTTGCCTATTTTCAGATTCCAGCTATCCGATCTAGTAGAAAGTGTAACAATAAAATCCAGAGCATTTTAATGGCGACTATTTTTTGCTATAAAAAAAATTTTCTTTTTTAAAGCAATGACCTTCAAATATGCTCTGTTGAAAATACCTTCAGCCCTTCAGTAATTCATATCTTCATCACGCTTTCTCATTTTTTTCCCAATTTTTCCTTTCAAAAAAAAAAAACAAAACAAAAAAGAAAGAGCATATACATACTGTGGTCTCAATTTCACCAAAATCTGATGAAGAAGATAGGAAATGTGAGATTGTTATATCTAGTGCCTTTTTTTGTTGTTGTTTAAACACCTATTAATTACAGAAGCTCTTTTCTGTCACAATGTAAGAATGGGAACTTACGCTCAAGATTTTAAAGAGGAATGCATGTAATACTGTTTTCTGCTCTGCAGTCTTAAAAAGATTACTTAATGTTATAAGAACTATAACTGCATATTTTTACTAGAAACTATTTTGTTCAAGTTGGTGAAACTTATAATCAGCTTCTTGACATCCTCTCCTCTGCCTAGCTAGTTCCAAGTCATTATTAAAGCATATCACAAGAAGTTTGGACAAAAGCAGGTAAAATAATGTTCACTTATCTTTTATTAAACTAATATCATGCTAATGCTCTTAAGCAATGCTCATAATGCAATATTAATTAGTACTAATAACTCAATATTCCAAATCTCCTTTCCTGGAGGCGTTCTGGGAAGCCTCCAAAGGCAGATGAATTGAGCGTAAGTTTGAATTAGCATCGAGAACTTGCACTTCTGTAAGCACCAGTGCTCAGGAAGATGTGAGATTCCCCATTTCATTTGAATGAAATGGTGTAAAATAAAAGAACTTTAGTAACTTAAGAAAACATATCTTTGTTCTTAATTCCCTTGTCATTCCACTATAGATAAACATGAAAATTCTTGATATGTTTTATTCTGTAAAGAAACTACATGCCATAGGACATCTGCATGAAAGAAAGTGATTCTTCATTTAGAGTGATTGGGATTTAGTTAAGTCTTTACTATAAGTAAATTCAACATTTATCTATGGAATCTGATCTACTGATTTGAAAGTTGCTTGAACAAAGCCTTTGGTTGAGCAGTCAGTTTAGACTGCTCACTGGGTTATTCAAGAACCAAATATTGGTTCTTCCCACGAGCAGTATCAGCTCAGATGCAGAAGAACAATGGCATATACTTCATGCATTTACTTTTCAGGCTGCAGTCACTGCTTTTTCATTAACCCTCCAGGATTTTGTGTTCTCCTTTAAGCATATGAATGCTTAAGATCAATGTTTTTACTGTAGTACCCTACTTTTCCTCCAAGATGAAAATAGTAGCTCAAGCTTAATAAACTGGCAGGTGGTCTTCCATTGCATTCACTTTAAGGGATAATAAGATTCTTTTGCCGGACTTACCTCCCAGACACAGACTTCTTCACTATGACTGAAACAGTAGCTGGCTGCATATTATCACTGACTGACTAATCTCGGTCTCTAGAATCTCAATAAATCTAAGTACCATTGCAGCAAACATAAATCATGTATTTTCCACTGAGGAACTTTAGAAGCACAGTATAGGTCACTTCAGAAACATTGATGCCTTTGCAAAGAAGTTGCCTGTTATCACCTTGCCCACTTGAACTACAAGGATAATTTTGTATTCAACATCATTTACAGACCTAATAAAAATACTAATCACATCATTTTTTTACTTTATAAACTTGAAAAACATTATTGCGTTCTTCACACTTAATTTAGTCCAAACTAAACTCAGAAATTAAAATCATGCACAATTTAAAATCATGCACACACGTATCTGCTGTCAAAATGTTCATACTTATCACATGCTACTGGTCTGATGATACCAGTTTTCAAGTAAAGAATTCAAACACTGACAATGAAGCAATGATAGCAGTGGTCATTTGCCCTGGCAGGCACCCGCATTTCCAGCCTGTCAGTCTTATATCCTAGAGCAGGGGCACCCTATCCACCTTCAGCTTCTGTAGGGGAAGGTGCAGGGGTTACAGTCAGACTGTGCTTCTCCCTCTCCCGCTGGGCTGCAGTGCAAACAACTGGAAACAGGGCAAGAGAGGGCAACACCTGTGTAACCTAGGGCTGAGGAGGAGCCAAGCGGGCGATTCCAGTGCACCCTCCCACTGCTATTTTGATTAGGGGCTTAAGTCTCAGTCTCCAAGTAATATCCTATCCTATAGGAGTTGTGACACACTGACCTTTGGGAGAAGAGAGGAAGAGGTGAAAGCAAGGTGAGACCTCCAAAGGGATCCTATTTCCCAGAAATTCAATAGCATTTTAATGATTGATTATAGCATTTTAAGCCGCATTTATCTATGTATTCAATGATTGTCCCTTAAAATGAGTGAACAGTTAAAACTTTACAGGATAAGAATTGTAATATGCTGGTCAGAGGAAAAAAAAAAAAAAGAGAGAGAAAGAGTTGTTGTTTCTCATTCCAATAGAAGAATTCTGAAGACAAATTTGCAGCAGGCTGGCTGTTTCTAATTTTTCTGACTCACTATTTGCCTTACAACTCATGGCCATACACATACTGAATATTCCTGTGATAACTAAGCAGACACCTTTGGATATGCCTGAAAAGGTAATAACTAAACGTAAACAAAAATACCATTAACAAATCAAGGTTCTTCCCCTCTACACACAAACATTTTAACTCATTAACTCTCCAAACTCCTTTTTCTCCAAAACTAAGCTCACTAGAAAATATTCTGATACAGAGATGAATCTCTTTGTAAATGCCAGAAAAGACAGTACAAACACCAATGGCATGTTTAAACTGATATCAGTCTGCTTTCACCTCAATACTAAACAGTTTCCATTCCTGTTTTATGTCAGTGTTTCTCCCGGTTTTGCAGCTCTGTGTGCATTTTGTACCATAAACATAAAACTTAAACTCTAAGTAGGGAGGAAAAAAAAAGAACTGAAGTACTTCAATCAATTAAGGAACAAATATGAAAAGCTATATTTTCACAATTATTAGTGCATTAGTCCGTATGCAGGTTACAAAGAGGGAAGACCGTTACTATTTTCCGCATTGTTTGTATACACCGATTTTAATTAATGACCTACTATAATCAGCATATATGGTCACAAATCACGAGAAATTATACCAGAGACTTCAAAGAACAGGTGCTGGCATTACAAAAACAACTGTCAGTTCAAGCAGTGCAGGAAGGAATTTGAACACTTGTCTTGAATTAAATAGGCAAAAGACAAACCAAATTACACTGGAATTAATATTTAGCTATGCAGGGAGTGGGGCCCACTCGAGTGAGGGCTGCCAGTGGCCAAGCTGCAAGATGCACTGCGCAAACTTGCTCAGCTTTACCAAATCCCCTGCTCCAAGGGGCTATTCATATTTTTGCTTTCTAAAGCTAGATCAGCTCGATGGAGAGCTGCATTAGCACGATGGAAAAGGTGGAAGGGAGCCAGTGGCAGGACTCGCTGGGCAGGCTGTGCTCACAAAGCGTCCGCATCCCCACATGGCTCCTTCACAGAGTGCTCGTCTCTTTTCACCATCCTCCTGTCACTGAGCTGCTCCAGACCAATAGTAAGCTACTGCATTATTTCTGTGCTGACTTAATCCGATGACTTTAGCCTTTTCTTCACAGTTTTTTCTTTCACAAAACAGAAAATGATTGAAGTGAATCACTTGACCTTGACTTTGACTCTACCCTGGCTTTGGTAGGATGTGAAAATCAGCCCCACGAACTGCCAGCTCTGGCTTACCATAAGAATTGCTCTTGTAGCTTTTATTCTCAGGAACATCTATGTCAGAAATTCTACAATAAATTTCAGTTCAAGAGAGATAGATTAAATAACTTAAGTATTAAAAGCCTTTAAGGTATTGTATATATGCCATATATATTCATTAGTTAAAAACAAGCCTCACAGTTTTAAAAATGAAAAGCCTATTTGCCAGTGGCCCTTAGAGTAATGTGTTCTGTGTCCTGCTACTAAGTACTAATGCTTGCCAAACATCAATTAAAAGTTTGTCTCTTTCTCTTTTCCCAACAACCGAACTTTTTCAGTTTAAGTACTTGTACAAAATTCAGGGCATGGAAACAGTAACTTTAAAACAAGCACTTTAAGATACACTCAGAAAAGGCTGAGGAAAGGGTGGGAAAATTTGCAATGGTAGTTCTGCCTAAGGGCAGGATTACAGTGGACCATAAGGTGAAACTAGTTAACACTAGCACTCCGTTGAGTCTAAAGGCAGCAGCGTGGGCTGTACTAGCGCGAGGCCCACAAGACACGTGGGCAGGGACAGCCACTTCACCCCACCTGAGGCTGTTAAACCCGCTCTGCAGGACCACACGCGCTTCCAAGCTGAAAACGTCAGTATTAAACTGCAGCAAGGAAGGCTGCCTTGGCATTTGGAAATGACACAGGGGAGATGTTACTACTCTGACATTCACATAGATCACCTGGAAAAGCTGAAGAACAGCGGTCAATGACGCAGACCACAAACGGGATTCAAGCAAACGTCTATCAGGAGAGGCACTGCAACCCTTAAGCTGGCAGAAGGGACAAGCTGGGTAACTTTACGAGGGTCTTACCAGCCCTATTTTTGATGTTCTAATTGATTCCCAAGCTATTCCAGTACATTTCAGGTATTTATTCTGACAACGTGGCCTGAATCCATGCACTAAAAAATCTAATTTTTTTTATTTCTATTTATTTCTATTTTCCGTTGTGTTTTCTTACTCCATAGCAATGAGACCACCTTTAAATCGAACATCTGTCTACATTTTCCAGTATCACATCATCTAAAATCAGTTGTTGAAACTCTTGTTACCTGGCTACAAATACCTTACTGTCCAAGTATGTGGTGCTGACTCAACTATTTAAGGTGATGTGTTGATTACAAAGACACTAACAAAGCAAGCTTGTTTGGGTCTTTGTTAATTTTTAGAAATCAGCTGAATTGTGGAGATTTATCCTTTGATTATTTCAAAATTTTCACCTCTGACAGCAGCTAGCAGAAACGAATATTTCAGTGTAACTGATAATCAATTACGTCTCCTGAGTAAAATTCAAGACTACTTTCTACCACTAGGTCAGCATCATTTCACTGTACTGTGCTTTTCTACACTACTAACCAGCTGTCCCATTCCATACCTATTACAATTACCTCAGCATCCAGAAAAACACTTGGCCATGTTTTCATAATTGCCTGCAAGTATGAAAAGAATATGCACATATGTGCAAACTGGAATTATTTTTGCTTCATAGCACACACTTAGTTAAGCACCACATAAATGTCTAGCATCAAAACACCACGCCTGAAGTTTATCAAATCTGAAAAGCTATTATAAAACTACTCAGAATGATTAACACCATTGGCAGCAGGGCCACTAAATACTTCCCTCCTCTGTGACACATAAGCATTTAACAAATCATTCAGCCACATGCTCCATCATCTTTGCAGTGCATTCCAACTCATTACTAAAATCTTGTTAGCAATTACCTCAATTTCCAATATAAATAAGTAACAAGTGTCTCACAAACACCACGAAAACAACCAGCCATATGCGGTCTTTAAGGGAACAGAGGTTCTTGCATTTCACACTCCAGCAGCTAAATAAAGTGCCCATATATTTAATAAGTCAGCCATCACTCCAAGCACTTCAGGATATTCCTGTGACAAACAGTGTAAGGCACGTTTCATTCAGGTTAAGGTTATCCAAAGACACAGAAGGCAAAGTTTCAAACTCCAGATAGAATTTCCCAGCTGTGCTCATGTTATTTCTTGTCACAACACCTGAAATGCCACCTGCCTGTGGAAAGCCTGAACAGACCGCAAGGGCTGGATAGTCTACCCTTCCCACTACATTTTGAGCTTACATTTTTTTTACCATTTATTCACATAAAGTTGTTTCTACAGTATGTTGTGAGCTGAAGTAAATGCAAAGAAGGTGTTCAATTATGCTGGTAAATATTAATATGTGGGGCCGCCTCCAGCTTAATACAAGACTGCAGTGGATGTATCAAGCTTCTTCAGCCTTATCCACTGAAGAGCAGAGGGACTCATTAACATATCAGTGAATAAACAAATTAGGACTAAATTATTCCTGATACTTTGGGTTTGTTGAAAATACTACTCAGAAATACTATGATAAACCCTTATTGCAGTGTAAATCTGCTGCTTACAACTTCAATTACATTTGCAGCTCCAATTATCTCAGAATCCAAACAAACAGCACCTGCACTGCAAACACAAAGCCAAGACAGGCTCTCTTGCAGATGTATTGTGCTCAGCACAATGGGCCTGCTGCCTCCACGGCTGCAACACAGTAGTGACTTTTGTCTCATTCAAGCCTACAAGGGCCTAGGAGAAGAAAGATCCAAACCAAACACAAGCCAGCAAGTAGCAGAGATTTCTTGTTAGAGTGTTTATGTTACCATGAAATGGTAACAATGCCAGCTTAACTTTTTACTGCTAATATCCACCATGAGAATTGCTGAATTAATCTAGTTCGTTGTACTAGTATTTTCCATTTGCTTTATTAAACTGCTTTTTATGGAGTGCCAATAAGCAGGGCACTAAGTCACAAATTCATCTTATTTTGATGAAGACTTGACCTATCAAGAACATTTTCAAACTTTCAGTGCTTTCACTGCCTTGTAATTCACTGAACCAGCAATGATAATAATTATAAATAGACATAGGTGGCAGACAGCAAAGCAAGTCTATGCTTACAGAAGGTCAAGTTTGACATGTAAGACTTCCAAGATTTTTTCCAGGGAAAAATCCTGAGGAAATGTTAAAGTTTCCCAGTCTTAAGCTCAAACGTGATTTCGGGATCATGACCATCTGGAGGATTTTCCCAGACACTTTCTCTAGCAGATGAGCCGAGCGGGAGCGGGATCTGCGCAGGCCTGACCCAGCTGCCGATACTCACGGCACAGGGGCCACGGGAGGCCGGGCAGAGACGCAGACACGCGCACTTCTCTGCACATCACCTCTGCAAGTGCTCTCCAGAACTCGGGCACTGCACACAACACCGGCACAACCTGAACGCTGCTTATCTCCGTCGGACGCTGTTTATTTTGGCAGGAACGGCTGTTTCCCAAGCCCCGTTCCCTTGGATGACGCGGGACGCGGCCCCAGCGCAGAGCAAGGCCGGCACCGGGGCCGGCTCCGCGCCGCGAGGCCGCGCGCCCCGTGTAACCCGCGCGCCCCGTCAGCGCCCGGCCCGCAGGGCGCCCTGCGACCCAAGCCGAGCCC
>JAUBOD010000309.1:183148-199813 GCA_032353885.1 Nothura maculosa
ATTGTTCCTATTTTAAGCAGATAAACTTCACTTGTCTGCATGTTTCCTTAACTAGACTTTCAAGTGAATGTCTCTGGGAACATGCAGTTTATCTTGGGGCAATCTGATCACCTGATTGGCCCCTAACTACGAGGTAAATGAAACATTAGGTTGGTATAGTCAACTTATCGGTACTGTCAGTAAGGCTGACAGAAAAGTTATTTTAATATAAGTAAATAGTGTGCTGGAGTCACCCTACAAAAGCTTTTTTAAAAAATGAATTGCCATTGAGATGCTATATTCATTATCTATTGACATGCTATATTTGTGATCTCAGCAGGTGTGCCCTTTTAACTTGGATTAGGACCACAGCTAGTATTAATGTATAAGTGTAAATTATAAGATCAGTGTGTGAGTTTAGAACTTGTAAAAAAACCCCAGGACTTATGACATTTAGTGAACTGCCTGGGACACTCAGCTCCTCAAAAAGAAATTCTATTCACTATCCTCACCCAAGCTGTTTAGGAATTAGTACAAACAGGACTCCAAAATCTGTGTGAACCTATTTTCATTTTTAGAAGACAAATGCAAGTGTTCTTTATTTGACATTAATTCACAGTCTAATATTTAATTTTATCTTTCCACTGGAAACAAAAAAACCCAAACATTTTTCACTAGAATTAAGTTCTCTGTGCAGACACTGCCTGCCTCCTAGGCCTTCTTAATACTATTTTCACTCTGAGGTTCTGCTCTAGGAAACCCACTGAAAGCTGTAGAACATGAAGATGCTGCTGTGAGGGCTGCTGTGCAAGGGGAGGGAGCTGGGAGCAAACGGCCCCGGAATGCTGGGTGGGCACCAGGTCACCCCGGAGCCTGGTGGCCATGAGGCTGCACAAAGGGACAAACCCAGATTAATGTGCACTTAATGGGCCCTCAGTCTGATCCGTTATGGCTGATTTTTATGTGCTTGTGTGGAACTGCTTTCTGTATGTAGAATTGAGCTTATTTCTTATTTGAATAACATAATTTTAAATAATGCTTTCATTATCTTCTTTCTGATTTTACGTCCCCTGCCTTGTTAGATTCTACTGACAGCAAGAATAATACAAAGCGCACACTTCCCAGATTCACTGTTTGTGTGAAAATTATCTTATTTAAGATAAGGCTATATATAATCATTTCATTGCAATGGACAGAATAGTTTTCCATTCATCATAACACAAAATGATTTTTTGCTCAAGCTTCATTATTTGTTAGCCTTTGTTCTTCCTTCAGATTCTCAGAAGTCAGCATTTCAAATAAATGATTCCTGCTATTTGCTGAAAGAATACATGCAATTAAGCACAGAGGTTAATAGGTGTTCAAATTGTGATGGAATCAATTAGCTATGCTATTCCGTGGGGTGAATTGTCAGTATGGTAGAAGCACAGACAGAAAATAGACAATGGTTTACTTAAATGAAAATGTGCTTCTCCATCTTGTATGATTATTAGTAGTGCTAGCAGTAGCTATGGAGTGCTAGCAATAGTAATCATCATAGAAGTAACTATTTATTTAATCACAATTGAAAAATCAGCTTATATGTAGTCGTTGGTGACATGATTTCAGACTCGCAAACAGCTAACATAATGAGGATTGCCATAACATTCTGTCTGAATTACTGTTTCTCTTAAATGAATATTCATTACTTCTTAAGTCTTCTTAAATATAATACTAATTTTCATATAATCAGTGCTGAACAATTATTAATTGAACACCTTTGAAACATGAATTACCATTTGGAATAATTATAGCATTTTCCAAAGAATTAAGCCCCTAGTGCAGGCATATACAGAACTTTCAATTACATTTTATAGTGCCTATTGCAAACCATTTTGTTCTAGTAGAAAATCCCATTCATTTCTGAATTGCACTGTTTCTTTAATTGATCTTTATTGCTTTGGTTACTGCTGCCATATCCCCCTCACCTTGTTTAACAGAGAATATTAGCATAGCCTTCTCCTTTTAAATAAGCTGTTGTATTTTGTCAGAGGTTAAGGCAGTTTTTGTATAAACAGTTGTTACTGCTCCTGTAAAAGTTGCTTCTTTGGAGCCTCACCAGTTGTGCACATATTTGATCTGAAGCGTGCATACATTTTCCATGAAAACTGTTAGAGCATGGATAAACCTCAAATTAATTTAACTCTTACTTTGTGCAGCTGCACATTGTGAGTAGTTGATACCCGCCAGTAGCCTTTGGCTCAGCAATAGTCAGTATGTTCTGTAACATCTTTTTTACAAGAATATATGTGAGAGTCATTATAGCAAACATATTTGGAGAAATACTTGTGAATAACTTGTGCCTTAGTGTTTGTCTCAGCTGTTAATTTGTATAATGCTTTTCATGCTGTCTTTGGGCTGCAGGTTCTTGGAGAATGGCTGTTTATTTATATCTTTTATATTTGCAGTAACAGAGGAGCAATCTCCAGAGGGCAGCAGTATTACCACTGCTGAGTGAGACTTGCCTTTGCATAATTACCTGTGTGTTCTTTTTGGGTGCACTTGTTCTATTTAATTTTACATTGCTTGCCAACTTCAGGTAAAAGCAGTTAAAAGACTGGTGTTGCGTTGTGAAGTCACTGTGCTGTCTGTGCACAGGCTTCCCACTGAGCGACAAAAACTCTCTCTTGCTATTTTAAAATCTTATCTTGATCTTGCCATGGCACCAGTAGCTTGTGTGCACTTCATCTGCTCATGTTCCAAATTAACATCAGACTGCTCAAAGTCAGGAAATCAACTTCTGCCTCCAATACATGAGCGTATCACAGAAGGAATTGTTCAAAACTCATTGGCTTGCAGAATATGGACTGTAAAGCAAAAGTTGGGACCAGATCATCTAAAGGAAAGAGCTTAATTCGAGTTGTAGATAAATAATGACAATGACAGGAATGCATATCACAGCTTGCACTGCTTTTATTAACATTTGATCCATTTAGAAAAATGCATATATGTAGTAATCCAATTTTGATCTAGCATCCCCTTCAGGTACCTGCATGTAATATTATTACAGTGGGCATTGTTATCTTCAGACAAAATATTCCATCATTTTTGAATGTTTTGCAAATTATATACATATGCTTAATGTACTTCATCATTATATTACACAACCTTTGATCAAATACAGAGCAAGTTGAAATAAAATTGCATCAGAAAACCTTCCATAATTACACAAGACAGTATATTTAGATATCTCATGCATTATAAAATAAACGACTCTCCTCCAGCAGAGTAGATTGGACTGGCCTTTAGATTTCATTTACAACAGAGATCCAGAATGCTGGTAATTAACTTGCAGAGCCTGTCCCTGAATATACGGTTGGAAGTATCTGTGCTATTTTGAGGAAGCAGATTTAACAGAAAGAGAGCAGGGAAAAGGGCACATTCATTTCTCTCTCATGTTTTGATAGCCTAAAATATCCAGTGAGATTGCTTTTGTTATGGACAAATACATTTACACTTAAGAAAGCCTGCCATATGGATGCTGAATAGTTGAGAAAGGACATCTGGTGATACACCATTTCAATAGATTAATAATTAATTTTTCTTACCAGTACTATTTCATAGTGGTGGAATTAGTGGAAGCTAATTTTAAAAGTTTTCTGTATACTTCTTAAGTTTAGTTTTCATTTTTGAAACTATGTTTCTTAAATTTTTCATTTTTGCATCTGGTAAAAGTTTTTACATGTGCCAAGATCCAATACTTTAATTACTCCCTTTACCCTCCCTCTGCAGCAGATCTGTTTTAGAGCTTGACTTTGCAAGTATAGAAGAATATGGCGGCCATGAAGTAATGAAATTCTTCAACACATGCTAAACTGTCACTGAAGCCAATATGATGTGAACATGTTTAAGTACTTTGCCAGAAAGGGAACTTTCGTGGAAACAGGATTTGGAAGCAGCCTTATTGGTGACAATTTAATTCCAACTTATTTTATTTATACAGGGAGTTTTATTTACTTATCGTATTGCCTATCCTCCTAAAGGAAAGTCATTGGAAGCTTGCTTTTACAGATTATTTAAGCAATGATATGAGCAATAGAGACAAGGAAAACCAAGAGCTATCCATATTACCCTCATCCACTCTGAAGAGAGGAAGAGATAATTAGAAAATCTTGCAACTTTGAAAATAGTGAAAACCAAACTAAAAAAAAGAAACCGCCACTGAACAAATGCATTTTTTTGGGTGTAGACAGCTTAGATGCAGTGTCACTGAACCCAAAATGTACTAACATATAATGGTTATGATTATGATAATAATGTGTTGCTTTAACTGCTATCTTTGAAGAAAAGAAAGCACAGATTAGCTCTCTGAGCATCATTTAACTACAGAGACAACTACAATCTTCAGTTCTCTTACTCTCTGCTTTGCTGAAAAAGTGGTAGATCAGATTCCTGTGGTGGCCCTTGGACAAAACCAGGGGAGCTGTTTGTTGAAAAATTTCCATTTGAACTAGGACAGCGGATACAAAGAAAAGAAAGAGGAAAGAGGTCTAGTTACCTGTTGCCTACAGAAAATAGTTCACTGGCTGTGATTGTGGATTAATAATCTACTTAGGTGAGGAGAAGTTAAAAGGTAATTTATTTCTTACATTTTGAAAATTAAATAATGCTGGACTTTATCCTGGGACCCTCAAATATAACAGTATGTTGAGCACAGTTGTTTAATGTAGTCTAGCAAATTAAATATTCTAATTTTATTGGACTGAAAATTGCTAACAGTAGAAGCATTGTCTTTACGCTGAATAGATTGTTTTGGCACAAGCCATAGCTTTGCCACAGCTAATTACTCATCCTCAGCCCACCCTGATTCCAAAGACTCTTCTTTCTCCCTTTTCTCCAAGTACTAATGGCCATCACACCTTTTCCCTTGCTTTCTTATGTCAGCAGGTGCCCCTTTTGTTTCTTTTTCCCATTATCTAACTTACTGAAGGAACTAGTTAAAATTCACAACAATTTCTCTCTGCCTAAAGAGAAACCTGTTGATTCTCTTTTAGGCTTGAAGAATGGATTATATGCCTGATAGCCTGTTTTCTTGTTTTTTTTTTCCCCAGCAGTATCAGTTGGAATAATACAGGATGTAATCTCTCCCAGCAAGTCCACAGGGACTTGAAAACTGTTTCAAGCGCACTTGCTGAATTACGAGCATTGTGCCTGCAAGACACAGACGGACACTTTCATTGTTTGTTTGTAGAATTATTGCTGTGTCCAATGGCAGTCAGTCACCAGGCAGACACTATCTGGACTGACAGATAGAAGAGAAAGCGTAAAAAATTGTATAGACATTAATACTGTCATAAGCAACAAAAACCTGTCAGCTCACCGTATTTGGAGACATGTTGCTAAACGATAGCCAGCGTGAGAATCATAAAGCCATTTGGCCATGTAAACCAAGAGATAAACTATTACAAACTGATTTTTATCTCTACAAATCCATTATAAAACATGGAGGTTTGTGGTTGGTCAATAGCATTAGTTGTACATAGCTCATATTCTTAACCTTCTCGCATAAAGCAAAGACTAGTAATCCAATTATTTTCTTAAAACATACAATATCAAAAAGCTGCACTTGATGTAAAAAGAAGTTCTTCAAAAAAGGCATCAGTTGATTTGTTGGTACAAAGGAACTAAAGGGTAAAAAAGCTCATGCCATACCTTTCACTTCTGCCATTTCTTATTTGAGGGTTTGAGGGTAATGGCTACTACTGTCTTTTTCTGTTATTTTCTTCTGCTTATCCAAACCTGTACAGTGGCACAATTAAAGCCATACTTTGAAAGCTAGATACCTAAGAATTCTAGATCTGTACTGCATTTTATAACAGTATGTACGTCTTGTTTTCCATGAATGTGCTCAGAACTCGAATATTTGTACATGCAAATCTACTAAATCTAGTAGCTGCCTGAGCAAATATGAGCACAGTATTGAAAGTTCCCATGAGCTTATTTTAAATAATCTGCCATGAGAAACTATGCCAGTTCTAACTTTATCTTACAAAATACTCAAAGTCCATGAAGACCAAAACTAACACTGTTTTACACTTAATCAGAGGCTTTATTGGTAGGTATTGGTATTCACTATTTAGTTATTGATTATATATGTATTTATTATGCATTTGTATTTTTTGTTTTACTGTATTACTGCCTCACTAGTGTCCAATCACATTCTCCTAATTATTCCATACAGGCCACAATTCTTTGTCTACCTCCTCCTCTGATCCCTCTGTTCTTCTCTAACTACCATTGAGCCTTCCTATATATTTTTATCCTATTTCCACATCATTTGCAGAAAGCTTTTTATTCTGCTACTGCTGGCAGAAGGAAAGTGAGAAATTTGAGCAGATCAGGGGTGCCACGTTTCAGCATCCATGAAAATATTTACGACTTTCTCCTTTCCTCCTGCCTCACAGTAGAGGAAACTAATTAACCAGATCTTATTTTTGTCTCCTTTGTCTCTTATGTTTGTGGGCCCTTTCAGTGAAAATCCTGTGTGTTTCTAGGAGCTTTGGAAACACAGGAAAAGGGAAGGTTGCACAATTGACTTTGTAGTGATCATTATGCATCATGTACTTGGCAGGCTTTAGGCTTGTAGCCAGAACTCCTAATAGTCCTTTTGGTATCCCGCAAATACTAGAATTTTCAAGCATCAGATTGAAAGGTGACATATTCTAAAACAGTATGACCTGAAAGACTGGTGAGCTATTGCTTTTATGTTCTGAACTGATAAACAACTCAGATTCTAGGTGATGAATGTGACACAGTATTTCATGTACTGCAGACTGACAACATTGCTGTAATGAGGAATGACATATTTTTAACATCTTACAGTTCCTCAAGGCTAACTCCATAACAGTGATATTCACAACATGCTACATAACCAATTTTTCCTGCTGGTAGACAGAAAACCTCACTGTTACAATCCTCGCTTTAGGATGAAAACAACTCCTTAAGCTAATGTACTAGCATGGATGACCACAGAATGAGTTCCATTTTGGGAGCTTGGAATAAAGAGTGAAGAGGAAGGTAACCTGTCTGCATGTGTGTCCACATGCATATGTCTGTCTTTTCTTTTTAGTCTACAGAAAGTACAGTGGTCAACACTACATGAATCCTGCATGGTTAACCATGGAAATTATTGTTTTCTTAATTTGTGAATGGATCATTTAATCACTAAGGTGTGCTCTGTGTGAAAAAAAATCAAAAAGATTTCTCAGGTGTAATCTAACAAGGCTATAGTGTAACTATTATTATTTCCTGCTATCGTATTTGTACATAGTAATAGTAAAAACAAGTAGAAATAGGGATGAAGACTCTCTTGTGTTAGACAGCTCTGTATTATTCATTAGATCTTTTATTTACTTTGACTGCTTTTACTAGTCCTACTAGCATTTATAACATAATAGTAACTGTTAGATGTTATTGATTCACAATGGTATTTTGAATTGATATGGTTAAGTCTCCAAAGGAAATTAATCTCTTTTATTGCAAAATGATTTATACTTTTAACATGTTTTGAATTTGACTGAAAAGGAGACAAGATTAACATGGGCATTTGAAGTTAAAATATTGTTATGATATGGTTTCATTTTTTTCCTATTTCTGACATGCTGATAGAAAAGTAACTTGCCTCAAGAAAAGATCACAGACTATGCAAATAAAGATTCAAAACATCCAGCCATGCATATATTTATAGTTTTATATTCTATAAAGCATATTTCTAGAAAGCTCATAAAAAGCAAGCGAAGTATCAATGAGTGCATCAATCTTGAGCAGTAACTAGGCAGGACTTTTTGTCATTTCTTATTTTGTGAAATATTTTGTGAACTAATTAGTGACAGAAGTATTTTTAACAAAAGTTGAATCAAAGATGCTGTCAGATGTCTCCGAAATTAATGTATGTATGTATACATATATAGCTGTTCATGCTTAGTAACGTATACTTATGCTCGAATGTAAAGAGGAGATTACACATACACAAACGTTTGCATCCAGTATGTGGGTCTGTAGGATCTATGCAGACTGATTTATTTTGAATGTTCTGTAAATAGTGATGTGGCTGAATCTTGATTTGAATGTTTTCCTAAGCAAATTATTTTCTCTTGTTTTGGACAGATGGCACTAAAATACTTGCAGAGGTAATCTAACAAAACTTTTTAGAACTTGAATAATTTTATAATCATATTTTAGAGCATGACCCTGAAAAACTTATCCATGAAGTCCTGTGAAGGATTGAATGATAAATATACTGTACATTGGAGACAAAAGAGCTGTGAACTCTTCAAATGCTTTGACGGCAAAGTGATTTGTCAGAAACAATAAAGGACTTAAATATGTCATCCAACATGAAGCAATTGCTCTCTTGGTGAACTTTTCTAAAAATCACACTTAGACTGTGGTAAATTAATCCATGGGATTTCAAAAAGATGACACTAGAGGTGACAATGACCTGGTGTATCTAAAGCTGTAATTTACCTGAGCCCCTATACGTACAATTTTGAGACTTACATGGGCAATTTTCAAACTCAGAATATTTCAACACTTTTTCAACACAGTTTCTGATAGTTAGCTGAGGTTGTACATGTTAGGAAAAAAGAAAATACACAGATAACCAAGAGCTTTTCTTGATGAGTGCAAGAATGTAATATTTTAATTTTTATTCTTTTTTATGATATGATGATTATATTCCTTTACTGTCAAGAATATCTTAAATTATGTAATATATGTATTTGTATTCTAAAATATATATATATTATAAAATGTATATATTCTAAAATGTTAATTTCTACAATTCTGTTCAATTTCATTAGATTTAGGAACGTTTCCTCTTATTTCTTAAACTTAATGTACTGGAATCTCCCCAAGGAAAACATCTCTTTCCCTGAAAGATCCTTGCTTCCTGATTTGCAAAGCACTGGAAGTAGGGACTATATTCTGGGAAATTATCACTGTGTAGTTGCCCTGTTTTCCTAGATATCTGCTATAGATCAAGACAGGATATTCTGGATACTAGGTTAAATGGATGGGATGGTTTGGTCTGATTCATTACAACTATTCTAATTTTATTTTATCATAGTTCATTTGAACTCATCTTTGTCAGAAGAGGGTACAGCTCTTCAGGGAGAAGGTTGCAGCTAATTACTCCATTTCATGTAAATCTGTGCAGTTTGACTTGCTGAAGTCCATTTTAACTTAAATCACTGCAAGAAAAGGCAATAACAGAATTCATTACTCATTGCAATGTCATACTTCAGTATTATTGCTGAAAATCAGAGGATCTCATAGATATCATATTCTTTTGACAAACTGAGTGAGAACTATATTAGCAAAATCTTACTGTTGGTAATTTCTCTTCAGTTTGTGTCAACTCGGTAAGAAGCCTAGATAGAGCAATTCAAAGTGTCAGGTCCTGTAGGTATACCACTGACTGCTGAAAAACGCATTCCTTACTCTTCTAAAATACACCCATATTTCCTTACTCTATACTTTAACATGTGATTGTATTCTATTATATTCTGAAACATTCCAGCCACATCGATGATTACTTTTTTTTTCTCAGTGCTCTCAGAATCTCCAGTCATGGCTGTATTACTATAGGCATAGCACTAATCTCTGGTGCTTACATTTGATAGGGATGAGCATCACACTACAGAGAAGAAACAGTATGCAAACAAATAAAAATAAAGAAGATAATAATCATGGAACATTATTATTAAATTAGATAAAATTTGCTGATCTGCTGTCATGAATTGACTGACAATATACATTGTAGGAATTGCAAACCTATGCTTATTTAAACCTAATAGGTTTAAGTTGTAAACCTAAGCCTATACATTTGGCTTTTGATAGCAATAATAAGTTTAGAAGAAATTAGTATTCCCGTTCTTGCACAGATAATATAAATCAAACATCCCTCACTATCATATAGGACAATGGTTAAAAATGGTGGTCAGTCTTGAAATCTGTCTACAAAAATGTATGTTTGAAAGTGCATGAACAATAATTCTTGCAAAATAAGTATCAAACGATCTGAAACACTAGGCAGACATTTGTGGTTAGATGCCAGTTACGTAGGTATCCTGCGTTTAAAGTTAGAATTCTTGTCCAGTTTTAACATATATATCCAGATATCTACCTGATGAAAATAGATTCTTTAAGAATATTTCAGGAAAAAAATCAGAGAGTGTCTTTGTCCATAGAATCATACATCTAAAGCATGCTGAACTCTCCACTTACTTTCTGCTTTTTCTGTCTGTGGGAATTTATCATGAGTGCAGGATACAGTATGGTTGTTCTTTAAAATTAACTTTGTGATTCTACCAAACTGAAAAAAAAAATCAATCCTGTGAAAGAGAGAGGAACTAGCTGTAGAAGTGAGGTCATGTCTGCGTCTGCTCAGTATATTCTACCGGTAAGCGTAAGATTATTCAGTCCTATGACCAGATGGCATGAGGGCTGTCATCTCCATATGATAGACATATGGCTGACAGCCCTTTCAAGAAAATGGTTAAATCCTTTTTCCTTTCATAAATCTTCTGTGTACTATAACTGAACTCAAAGAAATAATGTCAAAGCACACTTCACTACAGGACAAGATTTATAAAACAGATTTTTACAAATTCTAAGGTAAGGATAAACATTTCTTTGCTATTTTTGTTTTCTTACATCTTTTGCTAGGATCAGGTCTGATTCTTACAAGCATGACCTTGGCTTGTTCATGGCTCTGTTCTAGTATACAAAAACTTGTGGTACTATTTATAAGAAAATGTCTATCAGCATAGTGGCTATATAACCACCTTCGTTATTTAGATCAAGAAAAATGCATAATATATTCAGCACAGGAGAATAACTTGCACTCTGGATTTTTACTTTTAGTCCTATTATACAATGTGAAGTATTTCTGTTAACACAGAAACTCCATCAGACTCCAAGAGAACAAGGAATAAATTGGAACTAGTGAGCTAAGAGAGAGCATTTGATTTACCAGTGAAGAGAAAGTAGGCTTGCACAAAACACTTAAATGTTCAAGCACTGAGAGAAGGAGTTATTGCATTTCTCCAGCTATGTCTGTATTATTCTCACCAGAAAAAAAAAATTCTATTATCTTCTATGAAAACAAAAGGTAGGTTTAGCAGGTTTACCAAGAACATATTTTTAGCAAAAAGACGGCCATCTGCATGACTTTTCTTTTTTTTTCTTTTTTTTTTTTTTTGCAATGAATTTATTTCTGGAGTCAAATAACATCATTAGGGTACTTTAATGGTTTATGGTTTAATAAACTGACAAACAGAACCTTTGCTAAAATTAGGCTCAAGTCTTATTCATATAGAAACTTGGGTCACATAAACTGCTATAACTATCATGTTTGGAATATTTGTCATCCTAAAAGAGCAAATCTCTTTCAACACATTTACTTAGAAGTGGTGATAATGGACTCAAGTTGCTTAGGACAAAAGGCCCAGTGAAATTAAAAGGAAAGCACAACAGATAGGTTCTATTTACATTTCAAACCAAAAACGTGTCCACAAGGGATTATCAAAGCATCATGCAATGTAGGTGGAAATATTTTGTTTGTGCAGATGGTGAATGGTATTTGGCTTGCTATTACAGAGAAAATAGGTAGTTATATAATGCTTTCTTAACTAAACATGTTGCCTTTTGATCATTTTACAGTTGTTTCACTTTCTTCTTTCACTATGTTTCAACATATAAATAGGATATTTAAGCAACTGTTCTGTTCAGTCATTGACTAAATTCCTACAAATTGTAGTATTTAATACTTAGGAAATGTTTCTGAAGCTGTTAAAAATGAATAAGCTATAATATTCTCCCAGACAGCTTATCAGTTATCTAGCATGCTTATCTAATAGAACTTAGGCTCAAAATAAAACGTGGATTATTCTAAAAAAAGTGTATAACCTAGCTAAGTACATATGCAAGCTCCTTCTTGCAGCAGCTATCTATACTCCACATCTGATATAGAGTGTATTATGCAGATATTTCCATTGCCCACTAACTGATGATGATAAATATTTCATTCTGTAATGTTAACTATTAACATGTTTGCATAATAATAACTTAGGGATAATGTTGACATTTGCTTCCCCGCAATTCTAAGCAGTCTTGGGAATATTTTATCACTATAAAGCTGTGTTTATAATTCCTTCTCATTGATTAATGATGGCTTCCACACTGAAAGAATAATACATATATGGCCTTCTATTACTTCTTTTGATGAAACAACAGGCAGGACTTAGGCAAGACTTTCCTTAAGACTTAAAGAAAAATAATAAGGTGAATGTTATAACTTTGCAATCTCCCTTTCTTATGGACAGTCTTGTTCAAGCACTGGCTCTGGTGCTTGGAGGAAAGAAGGGTTTTTTTGCTTTGTCCTACACTGCTTTGTATACTAACGACTTAGAAACTCTTGTCCAGCTAGAGTTTCTGCATTGCTATTGGGGAGACAGAGAGGAGGGATAGACCAGCCATTAGAGAAATGTCAGAACAACACAATGCCAACATTGACCTTATTAGAAATCAATCATTCTAAGCCATTTGGTACTGGTATGCAAGAACAACTACCTTCAGGCTTGGTGAGAAGGAGAAAATGCTGTTGGGAAAGGATCATGAAATAGTATTAATTCTAGTATACCTAAACACCATACCTAATTCCACTATTCCATTATTCTCCTCCATATAAAATATATAGAGCTGCATATAAATTACATGTAAAGTTTCCGGAACCACAGCATGTGATTTAAAAAGCTCCTCAAAGCAGGTAGAGATGGATGGTGGATAATCTTCTTTGTATAAAGGAAATATTCATGTAAAATTAACTACCGAGAGCATTGTGATTTCACTGAGGAGACTGAAGTTTTTCTGTTGACATATTCTTTGAGCTACAGGTTCTGCATCACTTGATGTGACTGCACCAGACTTCATCCTTTGTATCATCATTCTGACTTTGTTCCAATTAAATTTGTTCTCTTATTTCTGAAGAGAATTGTATTAATTAGAATTTCTTTCTGAAGTGCCATTTTTTTGTTCTTTCTGTTACAGTATTTTTAAAATTTAGTATAGCAGAATTTCCCTTTTAGAAATCAATCTTTCTCAAACTGATAATTATTCGAAAGGATTGTTATTATAGCATATCTATATACCATTCTCATCTGATTTCATGTGTACAGCAATCTTGTCTCAAGTATCATATCTTTTCTTTTATCCAGATGAACATCTACTTATCTTCAAGCATCCAAAATTGCCTATAACTTTCTTTCTTTTGATTTGTTCTACGTTATTTGATCTGTGAAGGTACATATCCTTCCATTATTTTAATCTAAGTGTAAGGGAGACATGAGCATGCCCATTTGAATATTTCATAATTACATTTGTATCATTGATCTTCTGGAATGAGCATTAGTAAATAAGTTTTATGGGACTCATTTTTGAATTTCGATAAGATTTGTGTGATTTATTTTCATAATTTCTATTCTATGAAATTATCATAATTTCCACTAATTTCCATTGATTTGGGTTATGTCTAATTTATTTTCTACTATTTCAATGTACTGTTTTACTTTATATACATATACAATTCCTTTAGTTGCATGTCTGAGTTCATCCATATAGGCAATGCTTAAAATCTATCATAAAAGAAAAGACTTGAAATTAAAGACTTGAAATTAAGATATATTTTTTTCCACAAGGCACAGTCATTCAGGCATAAATGACAAAACATAACAATTCAATTTATTTTTGTATAATGACATTCATACAAAATTTCATAAAATACTTTTGAGAGACAAGCATAATAGCAAGATAAGACCTTGCAGAACACACAACAGTGACTTTGGTGCAGGCAGAAAATGACAATGAAGTGCTGCAGTAGATTAGAAAGAAATGAAATTTAAAGGAGAAAAGAGAGAGATGAGTATTTTGTAATTTAGTCAATGGACTAAATATAATACCAGAAAGAAGTTAAAAAAAAATGGAGAAGGTGGGTATAATCCATGTTACTTGTGGGCCGATAAAAACAGAATTGAGGGGCATGTTAAAAGAAATGAAAGTGGCAAAAGGGAACACAATAAACAAGAAATGAAAAAAAAAGTGTTGTCTCATGCCATGGAAGGACCAAGAGGAAATCTGTACAAAGGAAATATAGGGCTATCAGTTGACAAGATCAGCATGAAGGAAATTGATAGGCAATTTTATATTAAGAAGGGAAAATTTGCATTTATTGTCATGAAGGCACAAGTTTCAGGCGATATGTGAACCTTCTTTTTAAGAAGAAAGATGTGGATTAAATATGAAGGCCTTAAATTCAGGGATTAATTTTAAATGAATTAATACCAGAGTAAAAAAAAAACAAAAAAAAAACCAACAAAAATCCAGAAATGAACAGATGAGTAGATAGAAAAAGTGGTCTCAGGAGCATGATGAACAAAGACAATGGAAAACAACCTCTGGAAAATTTCAGGGTGGAGGAAGAAATAAAGTTTGTGATAGTCGGTAATGAAAAAAGGAATCCTTGCAACTTAGGAGAAAAGTATGTGAGAATGGATGGAAAAAATGTCAATGTTCAAAATGGGAACCAGAGAAGAAAAATGCTTCTAAAATTGTAGGAAAGTAAGTTGACCAGTCCTTTCTTCTGGAAATCCAAAGATGGAGAGGATACAGAGATCTATGACAAAGGAGGCAGCAGAGGAGAAAGAGGTAGAAATGAAAGATATTACCATTAAAATTCATTTTATTTAGCCTTTGTATCTAGAATATTGGCGCTGGTGTTTCAAAGGAGTAATGTATGTCTGCTTTTCAGTGTGTGTTTTTTCTTTCTGAAAGAGTGTGATTTATCCCAACTGTCTTAATTTGGGATGCACATTTATGTTTTCACTTATCTGGAACTATTGCAACTTGATTTGCAACGTAATGCACTGAAATCCGGCATATAATTTCCAAAGATTGAATTTGTCAAAATAAAATTATGCACTGTAGACCAAAATAATAATCATTCTATATTAAAATAATCTCAAAATATAATAGAAAAGATGATTATAGTTTATTATTTCATTGCTCCTTAGAACTTGCAGGATACTCTTAAATTTTGTGTGTAATATTTTGCAAATATAATGCCATTCCAGAACTGGGTTTTAATCTCTTTAATTACATGAATACTTCCATTGATTTATATGAGATGGCTCATATAAATAACCATTAAGAATTGCTTGTCTATTCCCCATGCTCACATTCTAGCTTCTAGTTTTATAAGGTTATGGTAGTACAAAGTGTTTGATATTAAATCTTTACTGACAAATGAGGAGAAGGTTTATTTTATTGACCAAATTCCAGTGTGTGAAGATTAATAAAATATGACTTAGTGGGTTCTGTGTCATGTGTGTATGGGAGCAGGGAGAATTTACACAAGTCTGTAGGGGGAATGCTGTACCCTAGACGAGTTTATGAGTCTTCATCAAGTGGAAATGCACAAGTTATGAGCTCTTCTTGAAAGCACTGCTATTTGCAGTTGTGAAAAAGGCCAACTTCTCTAGCTGTGTGAGTTTCTCATCCTGTACTCTGGAAGGCTGAGTGGGCAGATAAGGGTCCAGAGCTGCTATTGAGGGGACCTAAACAGGCTGGAGGACCAGTCCAATGCTCATCTTGACTGACCTTCTTCTGGGCAGGATTTTAGACAAAACATCTGCTGAGGTCTTTTAAAGACTGAATATTTGGTGATTCTCTGATTCTTCATTGCTCCTCAAGTTGCCATTGCTCCAATTTGAATAAGGTTGGTCAGGATGTGCACCTGCATCTTTGGAATCCTCGTGAAAGACCTCAGCATCTCTTGCTCATAGTTTTTACCATAAAGAAGGATGTGGATTATTCAGTAACCTCATGCCACAATTCATCCTATGAAGTATCACAGTGTGGTGGACAGCACTGCATCAATTAAGAGCCACAGCTTCATTATACCTGGTCTTTGGCTTATCATTCCAAAGGAAAGAAAAACTGCAGCATTTGAAATAAAAAGACTTGTGCATCTCCCTCTAATGCAAAAAGAGATGGACAACAGTTTTTCAGAAATCATGACATAAGAATCACAGAGAATAAACTTTATTCCTCAGTTGGAGAAGTAGAAAAATGACCAGCATGACTGCAGAAAAATGATAATCCTGAGACCATTGTGTGTTCTGGGCCTGAGCCTATCAAACTTCCATCATTGTTCTCATTTCCTCAACATTCTCATTTTTCTCATTTCCTTTTATCCTGGTTATATTCACCAACAGGATGGTGCAGTAAATAAGTTACTGTTCTGTATTTGATTGCTATTCTTGAGTTGGTTGTCACTAAAAATCAGGACAGAATCTATGAGATGGGTCAATGGATATTTTTGTTTGGTGGATTCTTGAGAAACATAAATACAGAAAAAAATATACTCCAGAATAAAATGCAGGTAAGTTTTGCCTGGCAACCAGTGTTGTGTCATCCAGATAACATTTTTTTATCAGTTAAGAGAGGATATAAATATCCTGTGAATCAGGACAGAGCCTTGTGAGGAAAATAACCAATCAAGAGCTGCACTAATTTATTTATGGAAGGAAGGAAAGGAAGGAAAGGAAGGAAAGGAAGGAAAGGAAGGAAAGGAAGGAAAGGAAGGAAAGG
>JAUBOD010000309.1:205594-242899 GCA_032353885.1 Nothura maculosa
TGGAACAGGCTGCCCAGGGAGGTTGTGGAGTCTCCTTCTCTGGAGGTCTTCAAAACCCGCCTGGATGCCGCCCTGTGACACCTGCTTTAGGTGCCTGCTGGAGCGGGAAGGTGGGACCAGATGATCTCTAGAGGTCCCTTCTAACCTTGAAGATTCTATGATTCTATGATTCTATATCACAATTCTTTAGCTATTCTGATAATCTGTTTTAAAAGTTATTTATTTCAGCTATTTGTTTAATACCTACATACTATACAGAAGAATGTGTTTCCATATCTTGAGCAAATTATCTCTATTACTACTGGTCCGCATTATATTTATTATATACATCGGAGACAAAAATGATTCATCAGTATCCTTTTACTAGAAACTCTTATTTGTGACCACATTCAGTGTGCATATTTTAGCACTAGTAGTTTATATAGCTGAAGCTGTGAAGGATTGGTTTAGTCTATACCTATGTTCCCAACACTGGCAGTGACACAAAAGTAATTATAACCTAGATTGGCATAGATATTGATCTTTTCCTGCCTTCAGGGTTTTTGAAATTTTAGATTTGCAATATTTTAGATGCATTATAAAATGTGCAACATCATTGCTACAGTGACTGGTACAGAGTGTGTTGTAATAATATATAGTCAGAATTTATCAAGGTCATTTTACTTGCAAGTAGTGAAAACTTGACTGAATTAAGCTGATCTTTCTAAATGAATGACGATCATAACCTTAGACTAACTTTATACTGAGGTTATGTAACAACATCAACTGTTACACATCAACTGTTGTTGATGGTGTTGTTGTTCAACTCAGTTACAGTAGCGGAATCTTCACCTGGGAAACTACTACCTGAATATCTTTCGTTGTAGTCTCTGCAGATAAATATTTGAACCCCAGGCCATACATTTACTCAGGTTTCCCATGTAACTGAAATGTTATTACCACATTAAAAAAGAAATATTTTCATTTATTCCCCCTAAATTTGATCAAATAATGAACTCTATGAGTCATGGTTTCAATTAACATTTCTTAGCATTACAGTATCATGCAAAATATTACATGATTTTATGATTTTATGCTTAAAAGAATAATCCATGTACCTGCCCATATTGATTACTAAGAATGGGCTAAGGAGTGTTTCTTTTGAGATTCAAATATTTTTTGAGATTTACTGAATGACTAGGACTCACAGCTATATTTTTGTCATTTACTAGTTCAAGTCTAAACATTACACCAGTAAGATGAAGCAAAGCAGGAACCACTTTAGCTAGGTGTACATACACCTTTGCAAAACCATCACTGAAGAACATAATTTATATTCTTAAGTGAGACTAAACCACAGAGAGCAGAAATTTTGAAAGGATTTTGAAAGTCTCTGGTTCTCATTATTAAGTTTTTTAAATAATCTAATATTTTCTCTGCCATTTTTCTGCTGAGAGTGATTTCCCCATTTCTCATTATGTATGAATGCCAGTGCACTGTGCAGCTCCAGCGCACACTTGATTAATATGGTCAGGATTAGAAAGTGAGAGCTCTCCTTTTCTTAGCACCTACTGCAGTTTTCCCTCAACAAGATTTTCTTCAGGGATTTTCTATGAACTATAAAATAGAACCTACTGGAATAGAAACTATGTATTTTATCAAGTGAGGCCACAAACTCTTGTCTATCCCTCTACAGTTTTTTACATTTTTTACAAATGATATACATTAGATTTTTAATAGTTTACATTAGATCCAAGTAAACAATATAAAATATTTTAGGAAAACAATTATATTCATTTTCTAGAGAGCCTTTCTTTCAATAAATACTGAATTACTGTATATTTAGAAAGTTTTTTTTTCTGAAAGATAAATTTTGGTTTTATCTGACTTATGAAAATAGCAATTCAATATCTTTCCAGTGACTGAATGTTTTCCACACAGTGATTAAAGCTGGGATTTTCAAACCAATTAAGGAATCATTTTTCCTAGTTACAAATTAAACCTTTTTTTTTTTTCACCATTGCAGCTGTGCTTTTCCATGTGTACTTAAAACCTTTATCCAAATACGTTTTTATCTCTGTGACCATATTCTGGGATATTCTTTAACTCTTCCATATAAATGCCTGTGTCGAGCATTACAAAGCATTCTTCTCTTTTGCTAGTTATCGCAGCTGAACTTATAATAGTACCTGATCTGGAACTTTCAGCTGTTTCATCCTTAAGCAAATAGGAAGTTTAATTTGACCAACATCATGAAAAACAAGCTTAAACTGTAGCAGTTCAACCAGAACAGACATTAAAAAAGAACGAAAGAGGTAAATGAAGAAGGTATTATCCATTGTCATCAAATGATGACATAGCTTGGAGGATCACACTCACAGAAGTATTCGTTGGAAGGGTCCTGTAGAGGTCTCTGGCTAGATGCAAGATTATTGTGAAAGCAAGAATCAGATCATGCGTGATTTGTCTAGATGAGTTGAGAAAAATGTAAGGATGGAGGTTTCTCAGTATCTCTGAATACTCCAATCCAGTGCTGAACTGCTCTTCAGTTTTACCCTGATGTCCAAACTGAACTTCCAAATTAATGTTGCCTGTTGTTTTTCTGTCTACCACTGCAGGGAAGTGATTGGCTCTGTAATTTTGAAATCATCTTTTCAGGTAGCTGTAGGCAACGATTTGATTGCCTCTTAACTTCCTCTTTGCCAAAATAAACAAGCTCTGTTCTCCTAATTTCTCTCCTTTGGTCATACACTATAGGCCATTAACCACCTTGCTAGACCTCCACATGGCTCCTTGGGGCCCTTTGTTCAAGGGATATACTGATAAACTTCTCAACTAGGGGTCCAAACTGCTCCAAGTATGCAAACTGAAACCTCACCTAAGCCAAGTAGGAGGTAATTTCCATCGGTATGCTGGACCAGGATCTTCCAGTTTATAGCAGCATTTTTCTGTATTTGCAAAGAAAATAAATGGTTGAATCATGTACAACTTAGTTTCCATTATAATCCTCAGGACCTTTTCACCATGTTTTTCAGATTATTCTGTGTCAGCGACAGATTGTTGCCCTCCTTGTTTAATCAATCTGGCCTAGTCTTTAAGTTTCTCAAGTCCTCAAGTCCACCTGGACTGAAGCTCTACTGTTTTCTTGGTCAGTAATTCCCGCTAATACTAATTTTTTAGTAATTTGTTAATGATGCGTTCTATCTCTTGCCCAAGCCATTGACTAAATTATCAAACAATGGTCATGGTCAATTTGTCATCCACCATGATGTCCAGGTCCCTCTCTGCAGAGCTGCTCTCCAGAAGGTCAGTCCCCAGCCTGTACTGGTGCCCAGGGTTATTCCTCACCAACTGCAGGACTCTGCACTTGCCTTTGTTGAACTTCATGAGGTTTCTCACTGCCCAGTTGCCCAGTCTGTCCAGGTCCCTCTGGATGGCAGCGCAGCCCTCAGGGCTATCAGCTATTCCTCCCAGTTTGGCATCGTCAGCAAACTTGCTGAGGGTGTTATGAGAAACCCCAGAAGATGATGCACCCAAGGACATATTTTCACTATTGGTGCTGGTATATTAGGAGAAAATACGGACAAAACAGCAGGCGTTGCTGGTATATTTTGAGAAAATACAGACAAATGCAGCAAACACCAGTAGAAAATGAGGATAAGGACCACCGTATCTTTGTGGAACTGGCTGAAGCAGGACAGTAGAACCGAGACAGGGCCTACTGAGTCAAAATGAAGCCATATATGGAAATGACTTCTGGGAAGACGACCACCAGGGGGTCTCAAAAAGACCACTAGAGACCATCAAAGGGACAGAGGGTGCATCCATGTGAGGTATATTGTAATTATTTCCAGGAAATTGAATGAATATGTATGAACATTTCCTAGAATTTAATGCATATGTAGATAATAGAGAAATAAAAAGTTTTAACAAACACACCTTGGGTATACATGATAAGTGGAGCTATCCCCCATGCATCCAGCGCTGCAGTAAAGTGAATGCCTGATTCTTAATACTACATTGGTGTTAGGAGGGTTTTTTCCTGGTTTTCAGTGACAAGGGGACACTCTGTCCCTTCATCCAGATCATTAATGAATTGTTAAACAGAACCAGACTGAGGACAGGACCAGAGGTCTCTGGGGGAAACTGCCAACAAAAAGCCTGCAACTGGTCTCAGCACCACTGGTCACCACCCTCTGGGCTCTGGCATGCAGCCAGTTCTCATTCCACCTCACCTCCTTGATGAATCCACGGTGACTACTCCTGATCACCTGCTTATCCTCCACATGCTTACTGGCAACAGCCAGCATGAGCGGTTCAATCAATTTCCAGGGATACAGGTGAGACTGAGTGGCCTGTAGTTGCTGGGTCCTTTGACCATTTCTTTGACTATTTGACTGATTCTTGACCATTTGGAAGACCAGCATGACACTGGCTTTCTTCCAGTCCTCCCAGTCTTGTTTCCAGGACTTTTAAAGATGATGGAGAGCAGCTTAGCAATAGCATCCACCACCTCATGCAGCACTCTGGGTTGCATCCCATCAGGTCTCATGGTCCCAAGTATTTTCTAACATATTCTTCCTCTACTCAGAGCAAGTCTTCCTCTCTCCAGGTTTCTTCTCTTGTCTCTAGGGTCTAGGATTCCAGAGGGCTGCCCTTGACAAACACTGAAAAAAAGAAGGCATTGAGCACTTCTGCTTTTTCTGTGTCTTTCCTAACCAGGACACTCACTCCGTTCACTAGTAGACCCACATTTTCCCTAATCTTCCTTTTGGTGCTGCTATCCACAATGGTAATAGTTTGTTTTCGTTGTATCGGTTCTCATTATACCCTATACAGTCTGTTAGGACACTATATGTCTATGCTACACAGGTTTCTTAAAAGACGTCTTTCCAGGCATAAATAAAGTAAGGAAAATGTTGCTTTAAAGCATTCTTAAAATTCTACCTCTTTTTCTACATTTCTGTATTTTATCAAAAAAGTCAGACTTACAGAAAAATGATCAAAAAAAAGTAGACAGAAGTAGATGAGAATAGTTTTCTAATTAATAAAATAACAAAGTTTAAATGTAGATAAAGTTTATGTTAAATTGTATAGTTGCTTAGATTTTACAGATCATTCTTGATTAAAAATTATTATAAATACTATATAGCCTATATTAACTGTAAACAAGCTATTCAAGGGCTTTAAGAATTAATGAAAATCAAATTTTACTTATGAAGGTAACCAGGAAAAGGTAACCTATGAAAAACAATACAATATGGCTGATTAAAGCAAGATTTCCCACTTACTGATTAAAATGATTCACATTCCTCCATTTTTCTCCTTTCTTTGCCATGTTCTACTATTGCCACTGCAAATATGGAGAGCAGTATGTATTCTTAAAACTCCTCTGAGATATCTTGGAGGCTGTTTGAAGATTTTACTGCATTTCAAATTTAAAATAACTAATTACTGCTGAAACCAAGCAAAATTGCTAGACAAAATGGACCAGGAACATACGGGAAGAATAAGCTTTTGGCCTTTGGAGGAGAAGTCTAAGCAGAGTAAGAAAAAAGTCCTAAGTGTGAAGTATCACGGATGTGTTACCCACTCTTCCCTCTGCTCTTTGTCACTTTGACAAACAGTCAAAAAGACATTGTGCAATAATGGAATTTGGCAACTTCTCGCACTTTTCCTTTTTTTTTTTTTTTTTTTTTTTTTTGCTTCTGTTGTTCATTTCACTCGAATTCCTTGCTGTTTATTAAGATGAGTGCATTCTGGCTGACAGCTCAATCCTGCTCTTCAAATGAAGGCCAAGTTGTCTGTTGATACTGCAGATATTTCATCCTATTCTACAGAAATAGGTTATTTTTCAAAGGTTGTTTTTCTTTACTGTTGTAAGCAGTCTACTGAACTTCTCATCTTGCAAGGTGATCATATTCCTTCAAAGTAGCTTATGATTGCACTTGTCAGAATTAAACTCACCTTGGATGTGCTTTTTATTCCAGGTGGTAAGCTAGGTCTTAGCTTTCCCTCAGGGTAAACACATTGTCCTGACTTTTATTCAGCAAAGAGGTAACAGATTACATTCTTTAGCTTGCAGTGTCTCACTACTTACAGAAGAGAATGAATGGAATACAGTAAAATGTAGAATTTTTAACAAGAGTGTCTTATGCAGAAATCCACATTACAGCCACTGACCTCTTGAGGCATTAGCAGCATGCCAGGTACATAAGTATATACTCAGAGTGTTGACTGTATTTCAGGTACTTGGGTGTGCTTGGTACTTGGATGTGTGACTGAAGAGAACTGGACATTTTCCAAGGGATGGAAGAAAAGGGAAGGGATGCAAACATCTCAGGCTTTTGTGTAATTGGTGACACTTAAATATTCCCAGAACCCCTCTCAGACAACTAAGTGCCTTGCTTTCCATGAGTGGAGCCTAACACACTCTCTCCAGCCCAGCTCCCAGGAGATCAGTCCACATAACATTTCCACTTGGCTCAGGTTTGCACTTTAGGATGCATCCTGGCTGTTCCCACTTAGCCATGCTGTGGTACAGACACTGGGCACACTATTACCGATGAAGCTAACGCAGATATTGGTTCAGGACAGAAACCTGTTCTGCAATGGTCTTTAGGCACTCAGACCACCACTAGTCTGAAGTAAACGCCTCTGAAACGGATATACAGCAACGTGAAGATAAGAATATGTTCTTTAATTTTCTTAAGCATTCAAGTTCATGATTCAAATGCTCTATCATATTTGCTTGTATACTTTCATATTTACTTTATTCCCTTGAATTAAATTCAGTAGGATGAACACTTATTCAATATTTAAATCTCATTTGCATGAAAATCCTTCTTGAAATCCTTCTGAATTCTTACCTCATCCTACATGTAGCCACATATATTTCATTACTTTGGCTATAAACCTAAAAGGGAATACTTTTTTCTATTTGTTCTTTTCATTTAGTGCACAGAAGACTAGTTGGTATTTTCATTTACTGATTAATTCTCCACTCTGTCTTTTCCCTTTGGTTTCTGATTATTCAAGATATTTTAACTGTGCATTGCTCTTATCTGTTAATGTTTATTATCGTTATGTTAAATGTTTGGTTCTGTTGGTATTATGTGTGCTGTACACCCCTTAAGAGAACAGCAAAAACAGTTATAAAACACCTTATTCTAGGTAAGTCTGACAGACACAGCTAAACAGGCACTCCTTAGATCACACTGAAATAAGTCTACTTACCCATAACAGAAAGTTAAATTAGTGTTTGAACAGAGAACATATATTTAGATGGAGAAGTTCATGAACAAGTGTTAGATCAGATTTAAAATCAAACAATACCAACATACACGGTGCATGTGGTCAATATGAAATAAGCAAGGTAGTCTGAAATTCAACAGACAATCTAATATGTTTTAGAAAAGATGTATCACATACTAGGCTCGATACATTCGTACTCTGTATGTCCTAATCCAAAAGACATGGAGTTGTTAACACTGTTGAAATTGTGCCTTCATGAGGATTTTTTAAAAAAAAATATGGCAGATTATCAAGCAGGGCAATAAAATTTGCATGCATTCATTTAGTTATGAAGTAGTCATATGAAAGAAGTGAAACAAAATCAGTAGCAAAGTGAGGGAGTTTCTAGAAGTTATGGTGCTTCAGTTTGTAGTAGAGTACATGACCAACTGAAATACCTCAAGGGCAGTGGCAAAGCGGCTACTTGACAGTCTGACCAGCTACTTCCATTCCAGACTGAAAGCTCTCTCCTTTCTCAGGTCTTTCTCCTCTCAGAGGGGCACTTCTTTCGCTTAAATTTAACAGGCAAGAACAAGCAATACTGTGAAAAAGTGTACTGACAATCCCTATTAAGCTGTGCCTAGGCTACCAACTCTACCATCCATAATCTGGCACCAATCCATCTCACAGATGTTGATAAACACGGCCAAAATAGAGTGAAAATAAGGACATGACAATAAGTGTGAGAGGTGATTGACACCCTGACTGACAGCAAAGAGCTAGGGAGGGCAGGAAACACAATAGTGATAAAAGACTTCAATTACTCCCATGTAGTTTGAATAGATGTCCTATCAGACCGGGAAGCTGAGAGCAAGTTCTCACATACCATCAAGGATAGCTTTGGGGTGCAAAGGACAGGAAACCTCCATAGCAGAAGTAACATGACAGCTAGTCCAGAGCAGTAGGCAAGACCCTGTATGTTACCATAAAATGCTACAGTGACCACAGGGTATTCACCCTCAATATCCTTTTGCAGAATATGTGGAAAAAATGTATATGTTTAATTTAAAGAGACGAAAATACATAAAAATATGATTTATTAAAGAAGATTAAATTAAAAATCTTTTCAAGTGTCACAGACAACTGAACCAAAACAGAGTCAGATCAAATGCTTACTTTCTATCAAAAAAAAAGTCCTGGATGGTCAAACAGCAGTGATAATGTTGTAATCATACAGAAAAAAGATTTGTAAGCTTGGGATAAGAATATAAGAAAGAGCATGAAACAACTTGAAAAATAACTTGCAAAACTACTAGGAAGCAGAGGATTAGTAGATGAAGTTACAGAACTTCGGAGCAAAACGGACCAAAAAGGAGAATAACAGATTGCCAGGTCCAGATGGTAGCCACCTAACAGGTTCCAAAGGGACACAAGGAACCACCAGTCATGAACTGCAATCTCTTGCTTGAAACTGCCCCTGAACTTCAGGGATGGAAAGCAGTTAATGTCATGCTATTTTATTAAAGGATTCCAGAAAGGACGTGAGAAACTATAGATCTGAACTGTATAATCTCCATGGGAAAATATCTAAAGGACAAAAGGAATTGGACACGGATATATTTAACATGTAGGGAAGAGTCGACAGAACTTTGCAAAGGGAAAACATGCTTCACAGAACTATTGGTGATCTCTGATGGTACCAAAGGACAGAGGGATTGGAGGTTCTAACCCCACAGGTACTTAAGGGAAGCAACCTGTTATAAAGGAAAAGAAGGATTTGCAGACAGAAGGTAGTAAACTAAAAGGACAGATTATATACTCAGTTTTCACAGACACAAAATGGAAGCCTTTTTTCACACATCACACACTTAAATTTGTAGAACTTATTTCACCAGAATATTGCACACAACAAAAACCTCTGTGTATCTGAAAAATGATTACCAAAAAAAAATAATCCTTATACATTCTTGCAGTTTGGGCTAAGTTTCTCTTGTTTTAGAAAAACAAATAAGAAGATATTTAAGAAATCAGACTTCATAGGATATGGCTTCTGAGTTTCACATTCATAAAACAGGACGACATAGCCAAGGGAAGGATATGAAGATTAATTACTGTTTACATAGTACTTAGAAATTTTTAAGTGCTCAACTTGAAAAAGAACAATAGAAAAAGAAGAAGCTTATAATGATGCTTTTCTTAATAAGTTTATGAATTCTTTATGGGTTTCAATCAGTGCTCATCTTTGTCTAGCAATTAAATTCAGATGCAATTAGTGACAAAACTTATCTTCCCCAAGCCATCAAAAACTCTAATGGGATTTTTGTATGTCTATGAAGTCAAGGACAATACCTCAATTTTTTGAAAGACAGTAAATTTTTCTTCAGAATTCATATGCAATTACCTTTTATGGCTGATGATCATCAAGAGAAGAAGTAGGGGAAAAGTAAGACTTCATGAAAGACAAAAAAAAAAAAATTTTTAAAGGTCTATATGATCAGCAAGATGTAGCAAGATTAGACGCACCTGCTTTCTCCCTTCATGCACTGAGGCATACAGGAGTTGGGGCTTGGGCTCGCTGAACTGAGGAACAGGTATTCACCAGGAGAGCACTGGGTGAATTGTGGGTGAGATTTTACTTTAAAAGAGTTTGTGGGTGAGATTATACTTTAAAAGAACTGCTGTCCTACACATGCACACAGTGAGGTGGCCAGAACACCAGATACCTCCATCATGATCTTTTGATGTAGAAGAATTTAAGGAGAAGATGGCAGGAAATAGCTTTCTTGTTATGCATAAGTGCAGCCACTACTTGTAGACTGGAGCTAGTCACAGGGGAAATAAGCAAGGCTGGTCCTTGCTTGACTGTATCAGTCTGCAAAGGGTACTCCAATCTGCACAGAGCTTTGCAAGAGCCAGTAACATCCAGCCAAAGGAGAAACTTGCGGAATTTCTGGTGAATAGCGAAAGGCCTGAAATTTGAGGTAATCACAAAATAGATTGTATATAAAAATTAAAGTGCTCTGTCTCTTCTTTCTGTAATCTATCAAGAGGAAAGATTAACAGTACTCAATTGTACAATTAGAAGGATTCCAAAATTATTCTTTTACTATTTTTCCAGTGAGAAAGATCTATGCAAAAATAACAGAACTGTGACAATACTTTACTCTGAGAACAATCAGCTTTAGACTTTTTCACTTGTTCATGGTGGCTGAATCAGCTGCATCAATATTTGAAATAAAAGAAATAATTCTGAGTCCTAAATAGGTCATCACCTAAATACCAGATGTTGTAAATAAGGAGCTGAGGGGAAAAAAATTGATCATGTTTAAAATGATGAATATTGAAAAATGTCTAAAGTTCCTGAATTGTTTGCTCAGAGTCAATATCACAGAGGCAAACCAGCACATAGAAGATTTATGGGACTGTAATAGGAAGTTAAACCCAAATTGATTCAACAAATTACTGCACATAAGGACAAGCTGAATAATTTAAAAAATCAATATGAATAATTTGAGTAATTGAAGGCTACAGAAGAAAAATGTTGCACAGGTTAATGTTTATTGTGCATCTATTTACTGACCATCTCGAAACAACAATTGTTGGATTAAAGAATAAATATCAGGTATATTTAGGTATATGAGATTGGGAAGGATAAAAAGCAAGGGTAGGTAGTTTACCTCTTCTTATATGAAAATTGTGCTATATATTTCTAATATCTGGACTAAAGATTTGCAGAGGAAACCAGATAATATAACTACAATAGGATTATGTCTCTTACTACTTTTCATTTTACTCTTGTGCAATGAAAGAAACTTGGTAAGGATAAGTAAAACATGCTCTGACATGAAAGTTGACCTTTATTTAAATTTTGTTGAACTCAAAACAAGAACTACCATAATTCTGGCAGCAAAAATGTACTAAGGCTTATTCTAACAACAAATATGCTAACCTATTTGTTTATCTATTTATTGTAAGAATGCTAATTACTCACATGTATTTTAGGATTCAACTCCAGAATGTAAAGAATAAAAGGAAACAAATTGAGATCCATTAAAAATACATTGCTCTTTTTTTTCCCTTACGTCACTGAAGCTTAGCTATAGCTTAGCTATAATGCTTAGGAAAACATTTTCCTTAGGGTTATTATGGATTTTAGAAAATACAGAAAAAACTATGTTTTACTGCTTTAAAGTAGTACCTGGTCCAAACTTTATGTTAGTAAATGATTGCTTCTCTCCTCAAATGTTATTTCTTTAGGATTAGCTAAAAGTTACTTCAGATGGAGTGCTGTAGCATAGGCACACACAGTCTGACTTACATCACTGATGTACGTGGAACAGCAAATTACAAATTTGTTGTATATGCTTAACATAACTTCAGGGCAAAACTGTCACTTCTGCCCACTAGGGCAAAAGGAAAAAAAGGCTGTGGTCCTGAAATAAGGGAAAATCCTGTCAAATTATCACCCCCAATTCCTATTATAATGTGAAAACGACTCTGCATAGAATTTGTATGCACTGAAATCTCAGTTTTAGGATACAGCAAGATAAATAGTTAGGAAATTTAATGACAATGGAGAATCCCCAAACACAGGCTGATGCATAGTGAAGAGATTTTACTAAAAAGATCTGTAAGTGGACCACAGTAGTTACTCTGTTTAATTAAAAACTTGAAAGCCAAGTAAACTGCAAACCTGTGGAACTGGTTAAAGTTCCAAGGGAGATAATAGAAACAATGAATAAACGTAAAGTCTCAGTACACAGAAAGCTTCAGTCCTCAATGGAAACACATTTATGCAGATTTTGAATGGAATCTTATTCTTTGCAGATGTAACAGTCCACACAGGCGCATCTGTTCATGTACCGCAAGGCACTAATTTATTAATGAACATTCATTACAAATTCCTGAAGGGAAAAAAAAGACGTCTCACTGTTGTGCTTGAGTTCTTTAATTATCTAGCCAATTTTGTGAAAAAAGTCTATCTATAATTCATTACAGCATTTGATTCTATATTAAGAACACAATCATATTCAACAAATACCAGAACACAACAGAGAAAGGTAGAACAAATTGAATTAAAATATAAATAACTGAAATGACATACAGCAAAATATGTCTACAATATCTTTGAAGGTCAACTTGAAGGTTTTCCTCCAGATTAGACTCTCCATTTATGCAAAAAGCAAAGCTGTAATAATTATCCTGATTATATCTGAAAATCACCTTTGAGGGCAAACTTGACTCCAAATATAGTGAGCTTGATACTTAGGTTAACAAACCTCTAGATATGCAGGTTAACAAACTTCCAAGTGTGTTCGCACAGTCTGTCCCAAGGCTACACTTCAAGCAGCTGTGAGGAAAGGAGGCAAATAGCAGAACATACACAGATACATCCACACTGTCAATAAAATAAAATAAAATAAAATGTTGAAGAAAATGGCAAGCAACAAACTTGATTTATTTGCTATAATTTGTTCTTTCTTATAATTAATAATATCTAGATCTTATAAAACTAATTAACCAATGTCTTCATAGTAGAGACACTTCATAGTAGGGGCTATGACCTGCATGGTGATATGAGGAGAAACTGAAGCTGAGGAGCAGGGAGCTGAGTTGCTGGATGCCCTGGGCAGGCTGGCAGCAGAGCCCTGCAGAGAGCCCCTATCCCGGACTGTCCTTCTGCACTGCAGCCACTGGGAATGCAATGAAGTACCCATGTAGCCTGAGAGCCCCTGGACTAGGCTGTGCACACTCCCTGACAGAAAGAAAACACTGGGAATGCAGTGATAAATAACATCCAGAAAATAAATAAGACTTCACAGATATAACTTGGCAAGCTGTGGGCTAGCCCAGAAGGAATATTTTTACAAATCCATTTTTGCTATTACAGCAAAAGAAAAAGAAAAAAGAAATTATAAAAGTTAAATTATCTTTTTTAATATCTGCTTTAGAAAAGATTCTGAGAAAGGTAAAACATTTAAGAGATGTTTAGGGATAAAAGAGATAAAATTTATTTCCATTAGAAATATTTCTATATGAAAATGCTTTTTATTTTCCCCTAACAAAATAATACAGAAAAAAATTCTACAACATGAATTGGGCAGTCACTTCAGGAATGAAATGCTACATCTATTTCTCTGGATCTCTGTCCCCTACTTGAAAAACCTCTTTTTCCACAGAAACATGGCTCTATTTGAGATCCATTATTCAAGATGTTCCCTGCACATGGTGGCACACCATAGAGTAGACAAAGATATCTATCTTTAATAACATTTATCTCCCTGAATGTCCTTTCAGTTTGACCTCTCCTCCCTGCTGCTTGGCCAATCTCCACTCCTTTTCCCTGCCAGGTCTACCATGCAGGGAGAAAGAAAATAACTGTTTTGGAGAGGTAACTGAGGTGGAGATAGTAATTTCTTTGAAAATTGGAACTCTTCAATGTCGTTATACAAAAGCTACAAAACTGGTTTTCCCAATGGTCTTGTTATGAAAAGACAGCTTTCCAAATGTGATCTTGCTTTAAAGCCAGCCGCATAAAGACATTAATTTATTTCTGCTGTACTAAGCATAGGTTAAAGGTTGTGAGAGAAAGCAATAAAAAGAAAGGAAATCACAAACAAGACTGAAATGTTCCAGATGCCTTTTTAAATTAAGCACAACAAGGTGCCACCTGAGCAGCTTTTTAATGTATTGTTTTGTACTTTGGTATTGCAGGACGTACAAGGTAAATTTCAGCTGCAAGTGAATTTCATTAGTTTTATTTTACTTCATTATTATTCTTCTTTGCAGGTTTATTTGTAGACATAAATGCCCTTAAAGAACGTGTGTGATTTCAAATGTACCTAAATTCACTGAAAATGCTAAGTTGGGCTTAACCACTGACTTAAATAAAAGAATCAAGTTTTTAAAAATTGTATCAGACTGGGTGAGGCTTAGAAGCTCAAAAAATTGCTTATATAGCCCACTACTGAGAAGTGTAAGGTAATAAGGTGTTAGAAACAATCGTGTTTTATAGGTTAAAATGAAACATGGTTCAGAACCTGAAACAGAGAGACAATTTAAGAGAGCAGGATGGAAATTAAAACTGTACTTCTTACAATTTTACATGTTTACTTCCAGGACTCTCCAGTTCTTTTGGAAACATGTGAAGAACATAGATCAAAAACCCTTCCTATAAATATGATCAAAGTAAGTATGAAAACACTGCAAGAAAGCTAAGTATGAAAAGTAAACACTTTTAGTTAGTTATTCATTTAGTTTTCTTCATTGGTTCAAGCAATTTCCAGATTCATTTGAAACCGTACAATCTGCAGCAGCAGCAAGATACGGATTTGCCCCTAAACAAGTGCAAAGGGCTTGAGCCTTCAAAGATCATTAAGCAGTAAAAGAAGGAAATATTTCTAGTTTGCTTATGGTAATTTTAAACTAATTTTTGATTCTTCACGCTTAACTTTTGTATGGAGGTAGAAAAAGATCCACCAGACTCAGAAATTGCAGTTATTTGTCCTATCCCTTTTAGAAGTCCTCATCATGAGCCAGACTCACTTTGCTATGCACTAGATAAACACCTGTGTAAACTACAAATGTTCTACGAAAACGTATTTGATTTAACTGTGTACTTTTCAGTGATGAGGAAGGTCTAAGATAAAACTCACTTGTTTATCAAATAAGAAAAGCTGCTGCTGCAATACTGCCAGTGTCTCAGAGTGAAGTTACAAAACACAGATGAAATGACTGAACAGTCAGAGGGCGGGAAGTCCTGCTATCTCTCCCTCCTCCTGCTCCTGTTTTCCACATCCATGATCCTGCCCAGAGGGTCTCCCCACCTACTTTGCTCTGGCTCTGGCCCCTCTCCTGAATATTCAATTCACTGTCCCTGCAGGAGAGTATTCACTTGGTTGTTAGTGCTGGGCGTGGAAAATTGTTCCATTGCCTCAGGACACACTGGAAAGCTGGTCTATTTTCCAGTTTTTATGTGCACGAGTTTGTACGTGCCAAATAAATGTGATGTTGCACAGTATTGGAGAATACATATTACATCTCCTGAAAAAAAATTAGCTTTTTAAGCACAAGAGTCTCAAGTATTAGTGCTTCTCCTAGGCTGTTTACACGATATTTTTAATGTAAATCAAAATGGTTAATCAAATTTCTGCTAATGTAGAAATGCTCGGTCTGTTCTTCCTATATCTCATTTATTTGAGAGAATATTTTAATATTGTCTTACTTGGATATTTTTTAAATGTGAGAAATATTCTATGAAGGGCACTACTTAATTTAATTGGAATGGTGGCAAGAATGTAAGCAAATAAAAACACAAGCTTTTTTACATTAGGATAGATCCTTTAAGTGCTTCTGCTGTTTAGAGAATGGGATTCTCTAGAAAAAAAAGGCATAAAAACCTTTTGTTTTATAACCATGCCAAACCCTAAAAATATTGAATGTGATTAATTCTTTCAAGTGATCAAAATTCAACCCTGCTTCATTTCTAGTAATCAAGAAAATAAAATGTCTTCTTTATTTCTTTTTAGGCTTGCTGAAAGGCATTCTAGCATGTGATATTTAAAGGCAGTTGAATATGACAAAAATAGTCAAGGAAGGAAAAAAATACAAAGACAAAACTAAATGGTTTCTAAAAAAAAGAAAAGAAAAAAAACTCTCAGAAGTCTAACTGAGTTTCTCCTTATTATCTTTAATGTATGAATCAGGCAGATTTGTTATCCATGGCACTCCATGGGAATTCCCATTTGTTTGGCCAACACAGAAATAATTTACTTCAGATGCAGCTCTCTTGCTGCTCTAAAATATTCAGACAACGTATACTGAAAATATATTTAAAAATACAGGATACAAAGTCCAGGCGGGTCCTGTTTCCTAACTGCTGCTGCAGTTAAGAGTACCCCTCAATTTCCCTTGCAGTAGAGATCCAATTTATGTAGTTGGTAGCTTCAAACATTCTTTTCAAATCAAGTCTTTTCAAAAGGAACTTTGTAGGAAGGCACTATAAAAGAGCAGTGTCTCTCCAGCTGTTCAGACTGGATCCTCTCGTCTTTGCTGTAGGAGCCACTGGACACAGCACTGGCCCTCCTTGTTCCTGCCTCTCCTCCCAGCCCCGTTTCTGCCCAGCCTGAGTCCACCCACGAGTTGCTGCAGCTGGAGCCCAGGGGGCAGCCCGGAGCCCCTCTCCTGTCCCTGCCTGTCCCCACAGAGGTGCAGTGCTGCCCCACTGTGTGCCCAGTGATACCCCATCCAGGTGCCAGCCTCGGGGTCCCTGTGCCATGCCCTGCCCATGCTGCCTCTTTCTCCTTCTCGCAGTTGCTGAACATCCCCTGGCTTCTCCACTGACTGCAGCCTGAGGTATTTCCGTATTACCCCTCATACCCATGGGTCTGCAAGGGCTCCCAGCATCCAGACTATCCCTGCATACCCACAGGTCTGTATGGGCTCCGAGCGTGCTCTCAGTGCGTCTTGTTCTCTCTGGTACAATGGAAACATGGTACAATTTATGTGGCTGAGGGAAAGAATTTTCAATAGTGACAGAAGCTCTGGGTGTTTGTTGTTTTTTTTACAGGTTTTCCCATGTCTTCCATGCTCAGAATACATTTCAGTTTGATAAACTTTACTCTGCACACTGATATTTATTAGATGAGAATAGGAATAAGATTAGGATAAACATTTGTTGTGACAGGTGTTTAGAGTCATGTAAATCCAGGTGAGTTCTCCTTTTATAATTTAAGACAAGATTATGCCCGAATGCACCACTTACACTGAATCATCCAGACTTGTTGCATGGTGACCTATCACCATTTTGAATAGCTGGGAGGGGATCTGACAAATTGTCTCGGAAAACATCACAAACAGGCAAACATCTATAGGATGCATCTGCAAGTAATTCAGAGCATAATGCATCAAGATATGGCCTATTCAATTTAAAAGTATTGGCAACTTTGTATTTTGAAGAAAATGTGGAGAAGGATCAAAAGCATATACTCTTAGAGATTCATTAGATGTAAAAAAATGAGCAGACAGAAGATAAACTTTGAAATATGAAAGAACTGCCATAGACCTTTCAAAATGAAACAAGTACATACTTCTTCAAAGACTTCTTCAAAGTAAAAAGCTTTGAATAAAATTTGAAGAATTCACACTGAACATAATATCATTTTTCTATAAAATAAAGATAAAACAAGGTAAGTAAAAACAATCAGTGGTTCTCCTCCCATTTGTAAAACAATAACAAAATTGGCTGTTGAAATAGAAAGTTCAGTTCCAACGGATTTTCATTTTGAGATAACTATCATTCATTTTAATATTTTCATAAAATTGCTTTTCATAAAAATTGAATAACTATTTTTTATTTCATTTCAGGAAGAAATGCTCGTACAATAAAAATAGGAGAAAACAGCACACAAATAATACAAGAGTTGAATTACAAACAATAAAGCAAGAGTGCACAATTTTCTTCAATAACAAAGAAGGTGCAGTTTTTGATTGCTACAGTTTTGAAGCAAGAGCACATCAGCCTTGTGCTCTAAGCCTGACCTTCCCACACTTGCAGTCTGTGATGACAAAGGTCTAGTTGCATCACAGCACTCACAAAACTGCAGTGGCAAAACACATAGTCCTTCTGCCCTGACCCTAATGAGATCAGCAAAAGCATGGAAGGCCCCAAGCAGTTTACCCTCAGCATACAACATGTTGTGCCCTGCCTACCAAGGGGTGTCCCTTGTGTGCAGGCTGCTGCTTAAAACCGCAGGAAGAACGGTGTACAGGGAAAGAGAAAGGGAATGGGGAAGACAGGAGCTCTGAGACTCCCTGTACTGTTTTCTGAGTCTAGTCTGTGTGGATAGTGGCTAGAACAGCTGGAAAGCAGAGCATGTTTTCCAGAGGCATTGAGGTATGCTTGCTTATTAGCTGGACGTCGTGTTATTTAGGCTGCCTGAAGACAACACGCGGCACATGGAGGCTCCTCAGCATCACCTAGATCCAGAGGGTAGCAGCACATGCCGTGCTCTCGCCTTCCGGATCCAGAAGCGATACAGCATGGGGAGCTAACAGCTCTGCCTGGGGTGCTCCAGTCACAACATGCAGACCCTGTTAACTTACAAGCAGGAACATAGGACTATGCCTGCATCACTCACTGAAGTTGACAGACACACTAGACGTAAAGAGCATCATAAATATTAGAATATCAGGGCTCTGAGGACTTTAAAGAGTGCTACCATGTCATCTGTTGTGAAGAGGCAGGTGAGAGAGGGATTCCATCACTTAGCATGCGGGCACATGCATGGACATACGAAAAGGCTTGCCAGGATCATTCTCGCTTGGGAGGCCAGTAGGCTTGGTTGTGTTTATTCTATCTGCTCTGCGCGAGACCCGCTGGTAGGGCCTGCAGCGTGACCTAAGTGGCAGCTAAGAAGAGGCACCTCTCAGCAGCTGGCGTGTGCTGGGGCCACTGCGGGAGGGTCCCACAGAAGAGCTGGGACTTTGCGTTCCTCCTCACGCAAGGCAGATTCCCAGGTGGCTCTGTGCATATTACCTGTGGCAGCAAGAGGTTGCCCACTACTCCAACACATACACATGCTCCAGATCATTCCATTCTGGCTCCTGAAGACTGAATTCATCAGAGGATGAGGACTCCTGGACTGGAATTCACCATTGCACCTTACAGCACTGGCAATGACGACAGTAACAGGTACTCTTGTCCCTCTCTTGAGTTCCTCCATCCACCGCTGAGGTGCTCTTGCTAGAAGCTGGCACATCAGAGTAGTCCTAAGCAGTCCAGAGTAGTCCAGAGAAGTCCTAAGGCGCAGCCCTTGGAGTCTCAGTCCTTGATCATCATTTGGGAGGTTCTATAGTGCCTCCTTCTAAAAAAACAGTTTAGCACATTTTAGTGCAGATAAATATGCTGATCACTGTTGGATATGCAGTTCAGACCTTAGCAAATTTACTAATTTCTTTAGTAAATGCTGGTATGCTTGCTCTGAAACTGTCATTTTCACTCATCTTCCAACAACTTCCAAAATCGGAGAGGGTGAACTAGGCAGTACCCTTGATACTGGTCTGCTTCCTCACAAGAGATGAGGTCACAGCTCAAGACATATTGTTCTTTGTGAAAATGGTTGCTTTGCAGTAGACTGCAAACATCATGATGCTAAAGCACTGCCCACTTGTACAAAATAGTAGAAGAAGGGAATGTGGTAGGTAGAAGACTAAGAACAATGTAAGAGAAACTTTCAGAACAAGAATGCCCAAATGGTAAAGTCTCATTCAAAATAGTGAAAGGAAATGTTCCCTTGAAGTTGCTCAATTATGCCAGAGAATTATTTAGAAATACTACGAGATATAGTGTACTACTAGAAACAGGTCAATCTTGTGCCAGGAAAAAATGCATCCAATTGCTGGGAAAAGTTCCCCAAAATACTGGATTTGGAGGGAAAAGGGCAGGTAAAGCTAACTTAATACTGAATGATCTCAAGGGGATCTCAATGGAATTACTCTGTGAATAAACCAAAGTTCAGTCACACTGGAGCTTTGGACTAATTATTTCAGAATTGTTTAGATTATTACATTTATGAAAATATAGAGTGGATTAACTAAAACTATTGCTAAATAATCTGAAGTCTGCAGATTTAGAATGAAATATGCACACAAATGATGAAAAAAAATAGAAAGCACCAATGAAACAATGGCTAAATCTGAGCCCATGACTCTATAGAGAAAGATATCCAGCCTCCAGCAAGAGGAAGAAAGAAGCACTGTCCCTCCTCAGGGAAACTTTCCTTCCAGCCATCTCCCTTTTTCCTTAGCTCTAATGTTTCTGATATTCTGTAACGTAGTGGAAGCAAAAAGAAGGAAGAAGCTGTAGGCACCCTCTGACCACAGACTTTACCTAGTCCTGAGCAGCCCTGAATCCTGACCTGGTATTCTTACACGATGCCTTTTCCAAACCTTAGCTGTAGCCCAACTGATGTGAAGGGCATTGTGAGCTTTTTTCATCATTCAGTGCCTGTGTCATGACAGTTCTTTTGGTTCCTGAATCATGATACATTTGTTATGTTCCAAGATTTTTTTTTGGTGAACTTTCCACTTTATTTTACATTTTACCACATGATAAAAATGGATCTAGTGAAAATTGTTTCTTCTCTATGTAGTCCCCATTTTGCCATATATATGATTAAATGTTTATGAATATGCTGGCCTCCACTACTGATCCTGTTTCTCAGTGTGATTGAAAACCTAATCTATTTTTAATAATTCAAAGTACCTACTGGCAATTTGGCAAGATTAGGGTTTAAGAAAGGCTTTACTTGTTTAACTTATATGTTGTGGCCTCCATGTCCCTTAATCTTGCAACCTTTAAAATAGCTGTGGGTTTCACAATTAACACTTCCATTATACCTCTCAGAAACTGCATCAAACCAACTGTAGAAAAACAAGTGTTAAACATCATGCACCTCTAATTGTATTAATTGTGTGGGTCTGTTATTGTTCATTAACCTCCATTTTATCATTCTTTCACTAGCTTTATATGGTGTTTTATGCCATACACCATTTTATATGGTATTCCTAACCCTGACTGAAACTCTTACTAAGTTCATGATAACTGAGTTGGATTTTTATATCATAATTCGTAGAAAAAAAAAAAAGTGTTTAAAAGTGTATGTTTGATGGAACTGATCTCTAATAAATAAAGAAAAAAAAAGAAAAAAGAAAATATTCTTTCACGCTCTGTTAAACTAATTTCTGTCAAATATATGCATGACCAAGTTGCTTATGACGTTCTCTTTGGACTTATGTACTAAAGAACCCTAAGAATGGTCTGAATTACTCAGTCTAGCTGAATTACTACAGCCAGTGCTGTTCTGGGCACCAGTGTATATAAGAGGCCAACTCCAGTAAAACTGAAGCTATTCGTATCTTCAGGATTCATCCTACCATCCTTGATTCTCTAAATCATTAGTGTTTACATTTAGGATGTCATGTAACACATATCAGAACAAGAATTTCTTTGATAATTGCTTGAGAGGTATTAGACAAACACCACTCATAAAAATAAGAATAAATTTGTAGTCTTATGTTCAGATCCATATCATAGACATTAATTTTTATGTTACCTGCAATAAATTCAGTGCAAAGAAAACACATTCAGCATGAGCAATAACTTTGAGCACTGCTAGTAAAAATGTATTTAAAAGGAAAATAATGGCTAAAGTGTTCCTGTTTTTCATCCCGTTATCTGGAGGACAAGAGTAAAACTGGATGAAAGACAGAAAATATTTTCTATATATAGAGGAATAGCTATTGGTGGAATGTTTAACCTCTCTTTTACATTTCCATCCATGGAAGCCTATCTTATTTACAAAGTACTGAATAAGTCTTTCTTTATTACCTACTTTCTTGAAAACTGGGCAAAAAGCAAAATAAACGGTCAAGATAATTGCAATTCCTTAAGCAAGATCTAGAAAACATACAAAAGTAACTCAAGTCAATGCAGCATGTTAACATACTCTTTATTATGTTATAAAGTCAGTGTATCTGGATAACATTCAAAAGCCTCAATTGCAAGACATTAGTATTTCTGCCAATCTTTTAAAACATACTTCAGTTTTCAGAAGTTAATTTAAATGTGTTAAAGCTTAACATCAGTAGTGAATTATTCTGCTGCAGCAGAGGTACAGACATATTGGATTGTGATTAGTCTCTGAATGCAAATGTGATATAGCTAACTTACCTTCCACAGCCTCAGTTTTAAACCTTAAATACCAGCATAGTATTTATTTTTATATCACTTCCTTCAAAGACACGCCTGCTGTTTCAAAACACCAGACTTTCAGAAAGATAAATATGCTAATTCATAGCTCCTTAGAAACTTGCTTTAGGCATTAAACAGCTAGGTGATTAAGTTTGCTTTTAACAGAAGATTTTTATTAAGGCAAACCCAGTTTAGGTTCATCAGATAGCATAATTTCATTGGCATGTTCTCAGAACAAACATTACAAAACTTATGAAACAAAGGTAAGAAATTTAGCAATAGCCCAACAGTTCCAACTTTTTACTTCTGCCGGACGATTCTCAGCACTGGTGAAAAGAATCTTAAACATTCATATTTCTTTCTCCTGCTGCTTGCATAATATACAACAGTCTAGTATCAGCTTATCTACTATCTAGGAGGTTTTACTAGCAGACACAGTGAAACCAGTACAGTTTTTCTGGTACAGTGTAATCTGAGCTGGGTGCCTTTCTCATATTCACCCAGTAACCTTGACAGGAAAATCTATGGCAAAATATATGTGACTTAGGGCACATGTCTCCTTCTACATCCTCAGACAATATGTCATACAACATCCAATGGCTTCTCTTTCCTCTGCATTCTAGCGTTGATATAAGGTATAGCATAGTACCATCAAATACGTCAGGGTCCTTTGGCAAAATTCAAATAAATTATTCTGTTTCCATTCTTTTTAGCACCTCTTTTCTTTCTTAACATATCTTGCTGCCAGTAACACGAATGCTAGGACAATGTCATGTAATTTGAGAAAGAGAGAGGTACTTTTCTATTTGAAGAAAGACAGTATCAGGAAAGATAACATTTTCAAAGTGAGATTTAACTATCTCCTGACCCACTGCAAGTTGTGGTGTGTGGCTCTGGAAGACAGAAGAACAGCTAGAGATGGCTTCTAGGACAGTTACTATTACAGAAAACATCCCTGATACTATTGCTGCGTGATTGCATTTTGCAACATTTGTGAGACCCAGGGGATATCTTAGTGCCAAGCCTGGCAGTAAGAGGTTCAATTTGTGTTCTGACTTCATGCAATCTGAGATAACTCAATATACTGTTAAGGGGCCAACTTGGGTTTAGAAGGGAGATTTTACAGAATGTCATATCCACAGTGACATAGCGTGCAAAGGGGAATTGCTTTGGAAAACTTTGTCATCTGCCTGTTTCTAAACATTAGTTTCTAACATTAGTTTCTAAAGAAACTACATTAGAATTTTCTTAAGCTAGAATTTTCTGGAAAATAACATTAAATTAGAAAAAAGTATTAACATGCAACATCTTTAGACTGTCAGTAACAAGATGATAACAGAGACATAACCTGTAAAATCATTTAGTCTGTGCTGAAATGAAGACTGGAGGTAAAGGCTGTAGTCACGAAAGCCTAAGGTTAAGAACCAAAAGCCAAACAGAAGGTAAGGCACCCGGATTAACTGCCAGTAATCCTGGAAGTTTAGTATCGCAAATCAGGTCCTGAGATAGCTTGAGAGACAGTGATGAAAAAAGATAGAGGCAGATCAGCACAGCAGACTGCGCAGGCCTCAAACTGTGAGGCCAGACAGGATTCCCAGCAAAGGGGCGGCTGCACTTATGATCCGGCTGACCAGTAGCACCACAGAGCACAACAGAGTAATAGAGCAACAATGGAAACTGCCCTGATACCTAACGGTTGTGCCACATTAATAGCCAGACTTCAGCACCTGTACAGCTTGGTCAGGTTATCAAGATGTAGGAGAATGACTTTTGCTAGGCTGCTGTCTGCTGTTTGATAGTCCAAGCTGTGCATAATTGCAACTGACAGAAAGTTTATTCATTGCACTTTTTATTATTGTCTGCCAGAGTTAAATGATAGGTACACCTCTTCGAGGAGAGTGAAAACCTGATGAAGGGTTTTATATAGCCCTGGACAGAAGTAATTTTTGTCTGTATTGTCAAGTGGCTCCTGTGTTGTAAGCCTGCCGATATTTTGATCAATAGTGCACTCTTGACATTTAAGTTAGTTGCTCTGAAAGACACAAGATCTTTTGGGGCTGTTCTGGATCTATCTTTGCCATTTAGTTTTACACTGTAACATAAAATAACTACTTAGCAAACATCTCAGCAAAATACAGCTTATTTTTGATTACTATGAAGTAATTACAATGAAAAATAAACATCCAAATCCAAACAAAAAAGCATACACCACTGTCATTTTGAGAAGCTGGAAAAGTTTTGGATAAAACAAGCTGCCTATATTCATGAGGCAGCCTCCTCTGCATCACAGCTACACAATTTTCCCTTTTCTTGTATTCCGAGGCATTTCCAAGTATTTAACCCTTGTCCTCACGGCAATTTGCCTTTACAGCTTTAACACTGCCTTCTATGGGCACTACAGTAAGAACATGTTGCAGTTCAGAGCACAGCACAGTCCGCTATCATTATTAAGTGTGACATATCAAAGCTGTATACATAAAAAGCCAACTTCAGTATGATTTTGTATCAGATAGATATTTTTGCTTTTTGCTCTTCTTAAGTCTTTTGCCCTTCCTGTCTTTTTCACAGGTATTGACCAATCCTGCTATATCATTTGGCTTCTCGCCTTCCCTTCATGCAAAACTTCCACACTTCAGCTGGTTCAATTTTCTCCTGTTTATATTAAGGAAATAGGAGATTTTCCCTAAACTGTAAAACAGCACCAAGGAGAGCTGGAACAGGTGCTACTCCCAGAAAGCTGTGCTGGGAGAAGGCAGCCTGGCTTTCAACCATATTTTGTCCCAGGAAGCAGAATTAAAATATTGGGCCAATGAAATTGCTATTAAAGGAACAGCTACATTGACAGCCTGTTGGTGGGGAACTGTTTATACAAGGATGCCATTCTTTGTCCACTTAGCAATTCCATAAATGAAAATACATTAACAGAAGTCTCATTTGAGGAACAGCTTTAATTTTCACTGGTAAATATCCGAACATTATTTGGAGGACTGAATGCATATAAAGTGTGCTAAAAAAAGGCTCAGTCTCTACAGTAATGACCAGACTGACGTCAACACATGGGAAATTTATTTGGATTCTATAATCTTTTGACTCTGCTGAGGTTGGAAGCAGGTGGTCAATTGCAATGAGTAAAAAGGTTTATTCTTTTTTACCATAGACAAGCTGTAAAATTACATTTTTAAAAACAATTCATTGTGGAAACACAACACAGCTGTGAAGTTTACTCTTGGTGAGTAAAGAAGGATTCATATTAACAACTTATATGTGGAAAAGCACAACCATAACAAAAATAAGCTACCAATAATTATCTTATCTATTCAGACTTTATTTTTCAAGCTGTTGATATTGCCTAAAAGATCTCCCTTCTGCTTCACTTGCTATTATCAACACAAAAAAATCCAGTTGTAAAGCTATTCTAAACCATACATTAAGCATAAAAATTCCTAATTCCCACATAGTTATTGCAGCAGGCTGCTTTTGTTGACCATATCTTTGCTAACACTTACAATACATCTTTAATCTTTCTAGATGCATGCAAGGTTATTTCTATAACCAAAGAATAATTTAATTTTAAAAAGCATTGTTTTTCAAAATACATCCTGAATCGCTGATAAAGTAAGAAGTAATGGTTCAGTTAAAAAATAGTGTGAGTGATAAGGATCATGACCTCTACTGTAAATGCCCAGATTTGTAATCATATTACCACCAGACATTTCCATTAAGAACAGAAATCAAGGCTAGATGGAAGGAGATAGAATCTAGTATATTAACTTACGAGGAATAGACAGAGTCATTTTTGAGAACTTGGAAAGAATCAAAAAACTGAAAAATCCTTTAGTTGTAGCGCTATCCCATCTGCACAGATTTTTTTTTCTCTTTTAGGTTAAAAAAGTATTATTTCACTGACTTTTTATTCACTTAGGTACTAGAAAGAGCCATGGCAAGGCCCAGCATGAGGTTCTGTAAATTCTTATGTATACTACTTAAAGCTATATTTTGGGTGGTACTTATCATTTAGCTATTTTTTCATAAAAAGAATTTAATAGCTTCCTTTGGTCATCAAATTAAAGGTGACTGCTCCATGCACCAAATTCTGTTAAGATTTAATCTAGGTCATGACAACAGGTAGGAGTAATCCAATTTCAAAATTTTGCTCTTTTACAAATCATTGAGAACAGTGTCAGAAGAAGAATGTTCATAATATTTGCCAATTTTGTCTCTTCTAATTATAACAGTTTCATAACAAATATCGTACATATCTTTTGAGACACCTGGTTTAGGTACAAGGTTAGGAATTGGCCTTTCAATTTCTAGGTGAAAAGTAGAAGAAACTATTCCTAATACTTCCAATAGAATTATTTTTCTTTCTCTTTTTTTTCTAATTTTGATTAATTCTTTCCATTTCAAAAATTAAGCTGTTTTAAGACAGGTTCTCCAGTTACATTAAGGTTTACTAAGTTCTATATCTACAGAGTAGTTGGGCAGAAAACTTTCACAGTATGTGCACATAAATCCTGAGTGATCAAAGTAATCCTGTTATCCACAATGATATTCAGTCTCTCAACTTATTTTGAAAGATTTCAAATGTATTGTCTCTCTTTTTAAGATATAATTCCAGAAATATCTTGCTATATTGAGCCGTTATGAGATTTTGAAATAATATTCACCCTGTTACCTACATTGGTCTAGAGATGTTAGTCCCAAAAGTGCCCACAGAGCATCTCAGCTTTGCAGTGGTAGGATGTATCAGAAGATAAGAATTATTGATAACTTGTTGATCTAATTTAGTAAACTGCCAAGTCCAGAACCCAATAATACCGTCCTGTATATCTGATTTTTGATGCAATTCAGACACCCCCAAAATTCAGACACCCCCAAAATTCAGATCACCAAGTCCAGAACCCAATAATACCGTCCTGTATATCTGATTTTTGATGCAATTCAGACACCCCCAAAATTCAGATCACTGCCTACCTGGGTTAAAAATACAAATAAATTTATCTTTTATTTTTGTTTTCTAATTAAAGTGCTTTTTAATTAAATGCAATTAAATATTCATTTAAACCAGTATAAATATTCTCATTCCTGTAGTCTGCCTTATGCCACCATTAGCATTTCTGCTATCAAAAAGACAATCAGACTCATAATAATAAATAAATGACTTTTATTTATTTATTTATTTATTTATTTTATTTTCCCCCTAAATCTCCCTTGCTCAGTTGCATGATTGCCTGGCCATATAACATCATGACCTCCAGTGCAATTCTGGAATAAGATTATGCTTATCTCATCTCTCTCATCCAAGAAATTTTTTTTGGAGTCACTACAGTAGTAACACTAATAAGTCATCCATGATAACAGCTAAAAGACAGATTGTTCCTGCTTCAAAACCACTAATTCATTATCACACAGGATTCACTATTGTCCTTTGCGAAAAATAAACATAAAGATTCAGCAGATGTCAAAAAAAATTGAAAGTTTATTACTGTATTATTTAGTAAAGGATAGTAGCAGATTGATAATGGTTTCTAAAAATGAAAACAAATGACACTCAATATTTAACTACAGAAGAGTTCTCAAATACTTTAATTAAAATACAGTGTTCATAATTGAAGTAACACTTTAAATCTACTCCAAATCCTGACAAAGATCTTTCTTTAAAACCACAAAGTGAAATTCCCAAATTACCTCTGCATGCTATGCTGAGTACTCCAAAGTACTCAGATTGCTACACTAATAATCTGCTGTATAATTTATACCAAAAAAAAAATATTTTATTGCAATTTACTAAATTATATGTCATATACTTTCACCGAAATATGGCAACTAATGCAATCACTTTCTTGCTGTCAATGAATTTCAACAATAGCAAAGAAATAGTCATAACTTGTAAGACACACAAAAACTGCGTATTAAATAAAAAGAAACAGTGACAATACAACATGAAACCTCAAAAATACTCCATGGACCTCCATAATTAGCCCTAGAGTTTAAATTTTAAAGTGTGAGCATTGTTTTAATCGTTATCCATAATTCTATCACAAATCATCAGTCCATTCCAGTGTATTCTGATGAAAACTCATAAGTGTTGTAATCACTGTTCTGTACTTTTCTTGACGTATAGTTAGAATCTTTCTTATCCACTTGACATATATCAAGACAAAATCTCTTCCAAAGGGCAGCATGGGTTTTCTAGGCTTCGTTAAAGTGCAGCAAGTGTGAACTGCTAAGCTACTTTACCAAGCAAAATTGTCTAAAATCAATCATCTGGTCTGAAATCTCCTTTGCTAGTCTCCACTGAACAATGTCTTCCCATCTGAGCATGCTGGCATTAATATGCTGAGCAAGGCCATCATAAAAAATCTTAATTTAGTTTTAATCACAGAAAAGTTCATAGTCCACACTTGGCCTTCACAAATTTTCTGTCATTAAGAGGCCACATCTGTTAAAGAGATTCCAATTTCTGTAGAAATTTTATACCTGATCTACATCTGCACACTAACATGCTCCTAAGCAGTCATTACAATACTTTATCAAGCTCTTCAATCACCATTTTTTATCCCTTAAGGAAGCTCTGCAATTTCACAGAATCACAGAATCACAGAATCTACAAGTTTGGAAGGGACCTCTAGAGATCATCTGGTCCAACCTTCCCGCTCCAGCAGGCACCTAGAGCAGGTGGCACAGGGCGGCATCCAGGCGGGTTTGGAAGACCTCCAGAGAAGGAGACTCCACAACTTCCCTGGGCAGCCTGTTCCACTGCTTCCAGTTTCTGCCATCGCTTTTGTATGTAAAACATACAAAGTTATAAAACACAGAATCAAACAACAGAAATCCCTCAAAAAACACTTTACTAGTGAAAATCACGTTCTAATAACAATAGTGGCAAGGATCCTCATCTTCAGCATGTGACCTCTGTGATATGACTTTTGCTGACTTGAACTATTTCCTCGTGTGATGATAAGCATCAATATGCACACTAACTCTAGGTCTTACAAATGCAAGAATAAAGTGATGGAATGTGAATTCTACTACACAAATCTGATGTCTGTGCCCCTGCCATCACCACAGAGAGTGGCAAATGAATTCTGTAAATATCTTGCTGACATTGGCAATGCAGTCATGGAGTCGACATAGTTATACTTACAGGCATGTGATTACCTGTGGTAAAATTAGCATGCTGTATGGAAAAAGCTTTAAAAGCTAATTTCTCCCCATTGCCTCTGACAAAGAGAGGAAAGAGAATTTTGTCTCTGTGATTCACTCACTTTTCCTCACAAGAGGAAGATGAAAAAGCTAAGGAATCTTCACTACTAAATCACTCACTAAAGAAATGTGACATAAACAACAGAAAAGGCAAGATACAGTGTCAGGATGTTATCATAACTGTTTTGCAATTCCTTTTTAATGCCACTTGATAAGGAATTGTCCAAAGCCACTGGGGTTGACGACAGTTGCCAAGTAAAATATATTTTTATTATAAGTTATTTTTTTTATGTTGGTGTGGTGGGATTTATTACACTTGTTATTAAAATATTTATATCACAGACGGAAATTTTCTCAAAAATCTCAGTATAGTTCTTTATATGGCTTGATTACTAATATTTTTAATAAAAGATTGCAATCATATATATCATTCTGCTCTACAGTTCACAAATATAGAGACAAATATCAAACAAATCTAATATAGAAACAGAAAAACCAAGAGATTTCATAGTCCTACAAAAATAACGAAAACGAGTGGTCAGACAGAAGATCAAGACCCAGAAAGATAGGCTAATAAATGCCAAACTCTGTGGAAAACGGTGCTTCAAAGAAGAAGCAAACTGATAAGAAAATAAACACCACTTATTCTGCTGTCAACACCCTCTCTTTCTCTGCATCCTTCTAGCTTTTCCTTCCTGCTTTCAAACAAAAGCTCTGAAAATATCATGAGGACATCGTACTGCAAAGCCCTTGCTTTCTGTGCCTCCCTTAGGAACTGTGGTGCTCTCCTAATCAGAACCTAGTAACTTTTGCTAAATTCTTTGTTTTTCTTTCTGAACAGTGACAGGACATGGTTTAATGATGGAATGGCATACGGTGCCTCTGCACAGCATAGATAACTCCAAGAGTCAGACAAGCCTGGAACAACATGTAGCATGTGTCCATAGACTGTTTTTACTAACATTTTATCAGGTAGTTAACAGGTAGTTCTTGTGCAGGGGTGTTCCTGAACAGAAGCTTTTGGTAGGGTAGGTTATATCTTTGATGAGAGGGAGATACAGAAGGGAGAAGGGAGATTTGCAACTCAAACAAAATATGAAAAGGGGTCAGTGCAGGAAGTTGTAAGGCTCTTTATGGGGCAATGTCTATTTTTTCCCTGTTTTCTAGACATATAATAACTTCATTTTCTGAACTTGTTAGTATTATTTTAACAATCTTTTGTTTTGTTTTGTGCAGTATTATTCTAAGTATTCACTGCATTATGCTGCACACACATATACACATGTACAGCAAAAGCCTCTGTTGACATTTCAGCCAATTCAAAAGCATTACAGCTGCTACTGCTTTCTTCAACACCAGAGACTAGAGAAGTGTCCAGTAAGTGCAGAAAGATTCCCTTTCTGCTGGTGGGGGGAGTGGTGGACAGGTGGGAATACGTTTTCCATCCTCTCGTTTTGTTCTTTTAGAAACAGTCTTTAGTACATGTGTGAGATGGGCAAGATAAAATCTAGCTATTTTAATTTGACTAGGCATGTTTTAAGAAGCTAAAAGGACTAGCTTGATTTGAAGCAATGTAACCAGACCATTTTGGTCTGTCTTCTCCTTTTACAATAGTATGGGTATTTTAGGCAGGCCTACGCATACAATTTACATTTATATTGTACAGAGCTTCATATATGAATGACAATTTTTCCAAACCTTCTCGCCTATAGCCTGTTTACTGTGAAAAGCCATAACCAAGAGAAAAAGATATTTCTCACAAAGTGAATTTGATTTGCAGTGTTCTTTTCACAATACACACTTCAAGTGAACTGAAAGCAGATCAAAGGGAAAAATAAGAATATCATCTGAAAGCATTTCATACCACACTCCTGGAGTTTGAAGCTTTGTTTTCAAAAGGCAGTGGCAACAATGGATATACAATATGCAAATATTTTTCCATATTGCCAACAGTATTCCCAGAAAAGTAAATTGTAGATATATGTAGTGATTTAATTACTTTGCATATCAGATGTTGAAATCACCTGACATATTCTTAGGGATGTTTGCATTTAAAATTACAGTGAATTATCTCTTTCTCAAAACCAAAAACAAAACAAAAAAAACCAAACAAAACACATCCATATCTTCTGCAGAAAAAAAGTTATTTTCTACCAAGGTAGTCCAAAAAACAACATATGCCTACATAGCTACATATTCACCAAGGCATTGCACCAAAGCATAGCAATATATTCAGTCCCAAATGTACTTCTGGCCTCTCTGGGCTATGGAGCTTATTACTGCATAATGTGAGAGGGAGTTGTGGATACATTCAAATTCTGTTTTGTAACACATGGCTTAAACCTTGTGAATTCAAAACATGCATAAGAGATTACTCTTCACATAAGTATTCAAGAAGCAACTAAAAAGTATACTCCACAATCCAGTAAGGGAGTCAAGCTCATTAAAACAACTGTGATGATACGTATCCGCAATGCACTTAACCTTTACACGAATATTGATGACTGTGGTATTTGACCCATATTTTATACTCTAGGGACTAAGCCAAATGGTCAGATTATATTGTTAATATTTTACAGATATAGCTAGGCTTTTTTTACCACACTTATTCCTGTTACTAGACTTACAACAATAACATGAGATTTACTCAAGTAGCTAGCACTAATTCTACACTTCAAATCATCATTTTTGACAAGTATAAAATTAGCTACTCTGATAAACTTTTTTTAACTTTTGCTTTTTAATAATCATTAATATTAATTTAAAATCTAAATTGATATTTCTATGTAATTTCTTATAATGTACCTAAGACACTGCTCTCTACTTAGATGTTGCTAATACAGAATATTAACTCCACCTATTAGTTGTTGCTTTATTCCCTTTAAACTGTGCTTACATGTAAAGATTTGCAGTTCCCAGTATGGTTTCCAATTTGCAGATAATTTTGAGATCCCTTCCTTTGTCAACACAGCTGAAATTAATACTTGGGCATTTCCCCCCTACCCTCCTACTATTCTAACCTTTAAACAAAAGTTAATAACCTTTATCTTTCATTAAATATTACCTTTCTGTTGTGCTTTGTAGAGATGACGCTTATTACCTGCATTTAGAGATGCAGGTGATTGATCCTTTCTATTTTGGAGAAGTAACCCTAGCTCTGATCATTATTTCTTCTGAGAGGTGAATGACATTGGAATAGCTCTCCAAGACTTTTGTACCACGAAGTTTCCTCAACTCAGTCAATTCTTAAAGGCTTGTTTACAATTCTCCTGTTTACAGCAAAGACTTTATTTTGTTCTATTATTTTATTTTTCAAGAAAATGCCCAGATAGTTAACCATGTGACTCAATACACAAATGAGAATTTAGCAAAAAAAGAGACAATCTTTCACTTCGTAAAAATAAATGCATATATTGTATAACAAGATACATCATTAATACTTGCTTGTTCACCAACAAGTATTTTGTCACTTAAATCTGGAGTGTCCCTTGCTATAGAACAACATACTATTATTCTGTAAAAATCTTTGTATGATTTCATGTGGGTTCACAAACATTCAGCCAGACTTACAGACATATGGCTTGTCCTGGCTTACTTTCAGATATTTGAATGTAACTTTCTGATTTTTGTCACACTGTGCTCTTTAAATTAACACTTGTGAAGCTGTCTGCCCCCAGGGGTCCATCTGTTTTGACTCACTCCATGGAGCACTAAGAATTTTCCAGTTCCAGGCTCTAGGTGAGCAAAGGCCTTGTTATAGTTGGTGGGCAAGATGTCCATACACTAGTAAAAGATAAATTCAATACTAATCCATCCTTTACACAGCTTCAGGTATATAGTTCATGAAAAAGCTTAGAAAAGGTGTCAGCCAATAAACTTTGTGAGGAAGGATCATGTATAATGTTAATTTGATCTGTAGGAATGGTCCGTGCAGCTTTTTTGAGGTTTCAAGATAGATAAACAATCCAGATTTATTCTGTGTCTTGCAATTTAGGGCAGTAATAGATTAATAAAGTGATTGAGTTACTTATCAGGATATCAGAAGTAGCTGACGGTTAGTATTTATGTTAACCTTGAACTTAGATACTGTTTCAACATCTTAATATTTATTAAAAGTTCCATAGCATTTTTTTCTCTCGAAACAACATATTGTTAAATAAAGAAGGAAATTCTAAACATATATTTTAAATCCTGCTCTCTAAAAGCAATTTAAGGCTACTTCAGTGCAGAGGGGGAAAACATTCAGAGATACATAAGTACGCCACAAAAATTAAATTTCTGCAGCAATTTGCTTCAGACTTGTAAACAAGTGTATGCTAACAGATTACACAAAATTTCTTCAAAGAAATGTATATTTTGCAAATAAAAAAATAAGGCCAAAAGAAGGAATTTGCATTACAAAAGTTTAAAGGACAAACAAAACTGAACCTGCTAGCTTTGTTCTACATTTCTTGTTTGTGCTTACAAAACTTGCAAATTTTGAAGAAGCATGGATGTTTATATGTCTAGACTTCTAGATTAGACTTCAGCTGGAAGTATAACAGACTGCTATTTCCCCAATGCTTTCCTCTGGCATATAGTGTTTCAAGATCTCTGCCTGCCCAATTCAGACTAATTCTAAAGCTATCAAAATGTTTAAATGCACACATACTAAGGATATGCTTAAAATCACTATGATTCTAGTGTTAGATTCAATCAAGTGATGAAATATGAGTTCAAAAGTTATGTAACAAGAACAAGCAAAGAAACATTATGGAGTTGAAAGGAAAACCTCACTTTGCTTCACTCATTACTAATATTTCAGAGAAGAATAATCTGCCTGTTTGGAAAGGTGATTGATTTTTGCAGTTTGAAGCCTTACACTTAAAAACAAAATAAAATAAATGCAAAGAAAACAAATTTGGCATCGCTGCAATTGAGATCTGAAAGAAAAATATCTGACTAACAGTCTATAGCTTAACCTATATCTATATTTCAGATTCAACTACTTTATGTGACTGCAGTTCTGGCCCTGCAGTTCCTTGGCTTGTTCAAGCCTCAGTACTCAGATTCCCACCTAACTTCTAAATGGGTATAAAAGCATATACATAACTCTTAAGATAATACCAAGATTGCATCCCTTTCAAAATGCAGTTATTTTTTAAAAATGCTGTTACTGAGAACAAAAGGAGAGAGCGTTAGAAACATTGCTGAATTGTAGCCTAATGCATATGGCAAAACTACTGATACTGTCATGGCAAATGGAAGATCAAGGTTCAAAGAGTGTTTTCTAACAAGAGTTTTGATATGTAGTGTGTGTACACATGTATATAATATTGACATATATGTGGCATGTGTACACACACAAATAAATAATATTATTCATAGATATGTTTTTATGTATGTTTTATACATACCATGTATTTATATATATCGTGTTTTAAATGGTATTTATAGCTACTTTTACACACAGGCATGGATATATAGCTATAAGTAAACATGGATAGATGATAGAAGTAGTCAACATTGCTATTTCTTCTGTTAGCCATCCTTTAGAAACGGAAACTTAACTTCTTTGAAAAATGACTCCCTATACAACTCCTGAACAAATATATACAATTCCCTGTTGCATACCCCCTATACAACATAATTCAGGCAGTTAGGAATCTGAACTTGAGGGAAAAAATGCACTACATTTGCAGGTGAACATGATCCTTATATTAACCTTAAAACTGCACTATACTTTTTCCACTTTTTTTTTCCCAGTGTGGATAAACAAACCAGACACCACCAATTATGTTCATGCTAAATTAAACAGTTCAGTTTTAAACAACATTAGCCAAGCTCCTCATTCTACTCAAAATATATTATTAACTATGGGCCATTAATTATTAGAATACCACAGTATATCTAAGGTACATATAACATCTAAGAATATCTAATATTGAGTTACACCTAAATAATTAAAAGAGTTGCAAACCCCATACTCAGATGGTCAAGATGTTGCTCAGGTGTTTCTAGAAAATCAAGTAATAGGGATGCCCAGATATACCCTGAGTAGGTCCTCTCCCACATGCATATATTAGGAGACAGTTCTGAAGTAAAACTTCATACAGTTCTTTTAAAATGGTCCCTAAGGGACCATTAAGGGTTTTCTTAAGGGCACTCAGCGGACTGCAGTCATTTAAGTGATTACTTTCAGAACACAGCTTTACCTTCGTCATAAGCTGGGACTTTTTGTATTACTTTATACATAGCATCCAAACATTGAACTGACAATAGGATCATTAACATGCTTTGCCTTTAGTGGTGGTTATTGCAAACATTAAGGATTTCATCTGTTCAAAATACTTGTGGGGAAAGTTTCAGGTTATTGTTTTCATTTGCCTGTTGCAAATGTGCTGTGCACATTTCTGCCATTAAGATCACATGTGTCTCAGAAGAGAAGCAAAGAACCCACAGATTTCTGTGGATATTTTGGGTTGGGTGATTTGATATCACCTTTTAATAGAGACAAGAACAGAATCTGACACTCTAAGGGAACATTTTCTGTCCCAGACATCTGACGATTGCTGTCTGCAGAGCTTGTCTCATTCATCAAGCAGTTTCTGACTTTTTAAACAAGAAAAAGAGATAGCTGCTCTGTTAACAAATTTGTTTTTTTTTCCTCTAGGCCTTCCACTCCCTGTTCAATGAATGAATCAAATATACCACACTGAAAGAGCAAAGACAATATGACTGATCAAACAATTAACATTTACTATATGCAAAACCATAAAAAGATAAGCAGAGGCTTCATAGTCGACCCTAAGAATCTAGTACAGTAAATCCTACTGCCATTTTAGTAAACTTGGTGTTGTTTTGTTGTAGATTTGAATAGTCTTACCTTATAAATAAATTTTATTTAAAATAATTTTTTTAAATAAAAAGGAATTTGGAAATGTCATATTACACAGATTACTGCAAACTTGCATTTCTGGGTTTGAAAGCATATAAATGCAACTAAGAAAACAATAAAAGGCAAAAGGAGCTTTCTGTTTTCTATGTGGATCTGCCGCTAGAGGGGGAAGAGAACAAGTGCGGAAAGGTAAAATCAACGTGTTTACCGCTCTTTGCTAAACCTCACGCCAAGGTCGGGTTTCAGAGCTCCCGTGTTTCAGGGCGGTTTCAGCAGCCTTGCTGCACGTCTGCTCCTGCCTCGCTCTTGGCCGTCACCCTCGGCTGCCCCTTCCCTTCCGCTGCTGCTCACTGCTCCCATGCACTGCATCCTCCTGCCTCGGCTCCTGCTTCCCCACTCCTCCGCGATCCCAGGCTCGGCCCCGGCTTTTGTTCTCCCTCAAGTTGTTCTGTGGGTTTCTCTTCCCCTTTCCTCTGCCTCTCAGTGCTCTGCATTACGAGTCTGTCTTCCTGAGTTTAAACGCAGTCAATATGGGGCACTAGCAAAGCCGTTTTTCTCTGCTCTCACATTTCACACCACAGTGGCTCGTAACGCCTAAAACCAGAAACTGCAAGAGCCTTATGCAGCCTCTGAAACCGCAGAACTGAGCACTTAACTTTTCTGCAGGGTGGAATGAGGGATGAGATCTAGCCATCAAGTAGGTGTAACACTAAGGAAAACTTTGCAAAGACATATGCTTCCTGGCTCCTACACATCCTCATGGGCCAAATCCTTTTCAGTACAACAGTTCAAACAGTAAGGAAAAAAAAAAAACAAAAAAAAAACCCGAAAGCAGTGACTCTAACACATATACCCGTACTTGGAGTTGTATTGGGGTGGCAGAGCCTCCTGGCGAACATTACTGGGACACGAACTGGATACTGCCAGCATATGTTTTATTGCTATTGTTTGCATAACTAATGCTCCCGAACTAAACAGTTCCCTACAACACCACTGCCAAGTGGACACGAGTCATGGAGCATCCCAAACCCGAGCGGACGAGGTGTGCGCGAGCGGAGCGCCGGACCCCGCGCGGGAGGCGCCGGCAGCCCGAGCCCGAGCGCCGCGACCCCCGGGATCCGCGCTGCCCTTGCAGGCGGCAAAACGCCCGACCCGAAACGGCAGCGGCGGGATCCGCGCCGCCCGCCCCCCGCCGCGACCCCAGCGCGCGGCCGCTACGAGAGGCCGTTAACGGCCGCCGCCCGCGCGGAGGGCGGAG